>MU696355.1:3326-19086 GCA_026770625.1 Nicotiana glauca | reverse complement strand
GATGAACCAACAACTGCAGCGTGGTTCAAGACACGGCAACCTCGCTTGTTCCGGAATTTTGAGGGTCCTCCTCAAAATTCTACCCCAGTTTACTGGGCTGGTGCTGCTGACGGCTTGCTGAATAACTGAACGCGGATCGCTTCCAGAATTTTGAGGGTCCTCCTCAAAATTCTGCCCCAGTTTACTGGGTCGGCGCTGATGAAGAGACTGATAAATTGACTTCGGAATTTTGAGGGTCCTCCTCAAAATTCTGCGCCAGTTCAAATATTGGGGAAAATGGAATTTTTTTATTAAAATGTGACCGAACCCATAGGGCTGCCTACGTATCCCCTCTTAAACGGGAATCAGGTCAGGCGTAGTTCAAATTACATCATGAAGAAAAACATGTGATCAAATGTAGTATCTCTTTACTGCGTCTGAGTTGATCGGCTTCGGCCAGACTTCTCCGTCCATTTCTGTGAGAATAAGGGCTCCTCCAGTTAGAACCCGGTGAACCATGTACGGACCCTGCCAATTGGGAGAGAACTTCCCTTTGTCTTCATCTTGATGTGGAAATATTTTCTTCAATACCAGCTATCCCGGTGTAAACTTCCTTTGTTTGACTCTTCTATTGAAAGCTCTAGACATCCTATTCTGATATAACTGACTGTGGCAAACTGCATTCATTCTCTTTCCGTCTATAAGGGCTAATTGCTCGTAGCGACTTTTTACCCATTCTGCATCATCTAGCTCTGCTTCCTGTATGACCCTCAAGGAGGGGATTTCTACTTCGGCAGGAATGACCGCCTCTGTACCATAAACCAGCATATAGGGAGTGGCCCTAGTTGATGTGCGGACCGTGGTACGATAACCCAATAAGGAAAATGACAATTTCTCGTGCCACTACTTGTGTCTTTCAATCATCTTTCTCAGTATCTTCTTGATGTTTTTATTGGCTGCTTCTACAGCTCCATTCATCTGCAGTCTGTAAGCCGTAGAGTTCTTGTGTTTAATCTTCAATGTTTCACACATTGCTTTCATCAAGTCACTGTTGAGATTAGAACCATTGTCGGTGATGATTGATTCTGGCATCCCGAACCGACAGACCATACGATCGCGGACAAAATCTGCTACAACTTTCTTGGTCACCGCATTGTAGGATGCTGCTTCAACCCATTTGGTAAAGTAATCAATTGCCACTAAGATGAACATGTGCCCATTTGATGCGGCTGGTTCGATTGGTCCAATAACATCCATTCCCTAAGCGGCGAACGGCCATGGTGAGCTTGTTGCAGTAAGCTTATTCAGAGGTACTTTTATCATATCTGCATGTATCTGAGAACGGCGGCACCTTCAGACATACTGGATGCAGTCTGTTTCCATAGTCATCCAAAAATATCCGGCTCGGAGTATCTTCTTTGCCAAAACGAAACCATTCATGTGCGGTCCGCAGGTACCTGCGTGCACCTCCTCCAGTAGTTTGGTTGCTTCTCTCGCCTCGACACATCTTAATAATTCTAGATCGGGAGTCCTCCTATACAGGATTCCTCCACTGTGAAAGAAGTTGTTGGATAATCTCCGGAGCGTGCGCTTCTGAGTAGCATTGGCAAGTTCTGGGTATTCTCCTGTTGTCAAGTATTCTCTGATATCATGGAACCAAGGCTTCCCGTCGGCTTCTTCCTCGACATGAGCACAATAAGCTGGTTGGTCGTGAATCTTGACCTGGATGGGATTAATAAAGTTTGTGTCTGGATGCTGGATCATGGACGATAAAGTGGCTAGGGCATCAGCGAACTTTATTATGTATTCTGGGAACGTGCTGGAATTTCGTCTTTCTGAATCTCTTCCTCAACTCCTGTATATGATGTAGATAAGGGAGTATCTTGGAATTCTTGGTTGCCCATTCTTCTCGAACTTGATGTATGAGTAGGTCCGAGTCTCCGATCACTAATAGTTCCTAAATGTTCATGTCAATCGCCAGTTTGAGCCCTAAGATGCAGGCTTCGTATTCGGCCATATTATTGGTGTACGGGAATCTAAGCTTGGCGGATATTGGGTAATGTTGACCGATTTCTGATACCAGGACCGCTCCTATACCGACTTTTTTGAAATTTGCGGCTCCGTCGAAGAACATTCTCCAACCATCATAGGATTCTGCAATGTCTTCTCCTATGAAAGCTACCTCTTAATCAGGAAAATACGTCTTTAGAGGTTCGTATTCTCCTCATACAGGATTCTCGGCGAGGTGATCTGACAAAGCTTGTCCTTTGACTGCCTTCTGGGTAACATAAACAATGTCGAACTCACGTAACAGGATTTTCCATTTGGTGAGCTTGCCGGTAGGCATGGGCTTTTGAAAGATATATTTCAATGGGTCCATTCTGTATATGAGATAAGTTATGTAGGCACAGAAGTAATGCCTCAACTTTTGAGCTACCCAGGTCAGAGCACAACATGTGCATTCTAATAAGGAATACCGAGCCTCGTACGGGGTAAAATTCTTGTTGAGGTAATAGATGGCTTGCTCCTTTCTTCCGGTTTCATCATGTTGTCCCAAAACACACCCAAATGCTCCATCCAATACTGCAAGATAAAGCTATAAGGGTCTCCCTGGCTCGGGTGGAACCAAGACTGGCGGCGTTGACAAATATTCCTTGATTCTATCAAAAGCCTTTTAACAATCATCAGTCCATTTAGTGGAGGCATCTTTCTTTAGCATCTTGAAGATAGGTTCACAAATGACAGTGGACTGAGTATGAATTGGCTGATATAGTTGAGTCTTCCCAGAAAACTCATTACATCCTTCTTGTTCTTTGGTGGTGGCAACTCTTGAATGGTTTTGACCTTTGACGGATCCAATTCCATTCCCCGGCGACTCACAATGAAACCCAATAACTTTCCAGCAGGAACCCCGAATGCACACTTGGCTGGATTTAATTTCAAGTTGTATCTTCTTAATTTGTTGAAGAATTTTCTCAAATCTTCCATGTGATCTATAGCTTTCCTGGACTTGATGATGACGTCGTCCACATGCACTTCGATTTCTTTATGTATCATGTCATGAAAGATAGTGGTCATGGCCATCATGTAGGTAGCACCGGCATTCTTTAAACCGAACAGTATCATTCTGTAACAGTACATTCCCCACGGTGTGATGAACGTCGTTTTCTCTGCATCTTCTTCATCCATCCATATCTGGTGGGTACCCAGCAAAACAATCAACGAACGACTGCAGCTCATGTTTGGCGCAGTTGTCAATCAATATGTGTATATTTGTCAAAGGGAAGTCGTCCTTAGGACTGGCCCGGTTGACATCCCGGTAGTTGACACAGACTCTAACTTTCCCATCCTTTTTTGGTACTGGCACGATGTTGGATAACCATGTCGGATACTCTACCACTCTGAGAACCCTGGCTTTGACTTGCTTGGTAACCTCTTCTTTGATTTTCAAACTCATGTCTGCCTTGAATTTTCTAAGCTTCTATTTTACTAGCGGGCACGCCAGAATGGATGTGCTGAGACCGGTCATGTCATCATAGGACCATGCAAAGATGTCCTCATACTCTATTAAGAACTCTATGTACTCTTTCTTTTCTGGCGGTGACAACTGTACACTGATACGTGTTTCTTTTACATTCTCTACGTCTCCCAGATTAACAACCTCAGTCTCGTCCAAATTGGACTTAGGCCTGTTCTCAAAATTCTCGACCTCCCTGACAACCTCTTCTGGTATTTCGTCCTCTTGTGAATCTATGTTCGTTTGTTGCACTGCCTCGTTGCAAGTCACAGTCGTTGGTTCATCATCAAGATATATAATAGTAATCTTGTGTAAAATAAAGTAAATGATAGAGAAAGTAATAAGAGCGAGATAAAAATAAACTTGGTAAATGTTTTTGATTAAATTCATAACTGTTCTAAACATCGGAGCTCTTTTCAAAAGTAAAGACAATGTGGGAAAGTAAAATACGATGCATAGTGTATCGTTTAGCCTTGCTACCCCGAAGCTCTCCGGGCACTAGTGGTCCTGACTGACCAATTGGTGAGGCGTTCTCCTCGGTTCACAGCTTGGATAGAAGGGCCTTCTTCCCCCTCCTCCTCGAAGATGACACAACAATCCATATCATCCTCCAGAAATAGGTTCTTCATTACTGCCAGTGCCTCGTCTTCCTCTGATCCATATATAACGTCGGCCGGCTGAAAATTCTGCTCCAGCTGGGGTATGGGATGTTCCAACGGATAGTATGGACTGAGCCATGGTGGTGATCAATGATTGAACTCCTCCCAGGTGTACTCATACCCCAGGCCGAAGGTGGTTCCATGCTTCTTTAACTTGATAGGCTTGGTGATGCCTTGGAGATTTTTGCCAAGTTCCTTTCCAAGCTCGTATCCGCTCCAATTCAGAATGCTCTCAATTTGTTATCCCACCACTTGTCCTTGTCTATGGCGTTGACCCGCTCAATGTGGTGGTATGTTTCTCCACCTATTCTCCTTCTACCTCCGATCATCGGGATGGTTTGGCGGTTGTATATAGGGTTGCTACCGTCGCCATGGATGATCACTTCCTGATGATTCCATTCAAATTTTACAGCTTGATGCAATGTTGATGCCACAGCCCCAGCAACGTGGATCCAAGGTCGTCCCAGCAACAAGTTGTAGGATGCCGGCACGTCTATGACTTGGAAATCAATATCAAACCAAGTAGGTCCCATCTGTAGGCACAGGCTAATTTCTCCGATGGTGGATCTCTGAGAACCATCAAAAGCTTTAACATTAATAGCTCCGTCTTTGATCTCATGCAGTCCTTTTCCCAATGTCCTGAGATTATTAACGGACATACGTTAAGGCTGGATCCCCGTTGACTAAGATCCTGGTGATAAAATAATCCTCGCATTGCACAGTGATGTGCAATTCCTTGTTGTGACTAAGCCCTTCTGGTGGTAACTCATCCTCGTGGAAGGTGATCTTGTGGCTTTCCAACACCTGCCCCACCATATTTGCCATTTCGCCTCCTGTTATATTGCTGGGAACATAAGCTTCACTCAATATTTTCATTAAGGCATTTTTATATGCCTCAAAGCTTTGCAGTAGAGCCAGAATAGAAATTTGTGCTGGTGTTTTGTTCAGTTGCTCAACGACTGAGTACTCTTTGGCCTGTATCTTCCTCCAAAGGTCATCGGGTCCAGTTTCGACAGTTCGTCCAGAGGCTTGCTTGCTGGACTTGGCCAAATGTTCTGGGGTGTATACCCTGCCTGTCCTAGTCATGCCCTACGCGGCGATTGCTTCTCCAGTATATGTTTTTCCTTTCCTTCTAGCCTCAGCTGTGTAGTCCCAAGGTATGATGTTCGACTTGAATGGGGTCACATCTGTCATGGAAATCGGAATTGGTATCCAGGGAGGTAACAGAGTGACTTCAAATGGTGCAGGTGCCTTTGGAATCCCGAACGCAACCTCAATTGGTTTTGGCGACTTTGCAGGAGGTGCTTCAAACTCGAGTGGTACAGACACATTTACCACATCGCCCGCAGAGGGTTGGATCTGAACAACAATGGGATTGAGGGTAACTGTTGTCTTCTTAGGCTCATCTCCTTCAGCTATCAAACCGATTGACCCCTTAGGGTCCCACTCATCCTCAATCTCGATCATATGGATGCTCCTACCCTTGTGATCAGGTAGAGGGTTGTTGCGGACATTGGGAGCGGGCTCCTTTGCTATAATGACCTTGTTATCAATCAAGGTTTGAATCTTGTCTTTCAGCGAGCGACACTTGTCGATGGTATGTCCTTTCATTCCAGAATGGTATGCGCAGGTTTTGTTAGGGTTGATCCATTGGGAAGGGTTTTCTAGATTTATGGCTGGGATAGGTAAAATATAACCGGCTGCTTTGAGTTTTTCATATAATTGGTCAATTGGCTCGGCTATGGCGGTATATTGTCTGGGAGGTCTTCGGTCAAAATTTTGTCTGGGTCGAGGAAAATTTTGGCGAGCAGGCGGTGATGGGTAATGAGAAGGTTGGGAGTTGTATGGTTGGTACACAGACGCAGGTTGGGAATATCTTGGTGAAATGGGTTGATATGTGGGTGGTGGAGGTGATTGGTAGGCAGATGGTGGCATTTGGTATGTAGGTGAGGGTGCTTGGTAATTTATGGTAGGTTGGTATGTGAGTGGAGTTAAGGGATAGGTCCGGTATTTCATAGGGGAATTGTTCCTCTGCGCAGCCATTACGGAATTTACGTCCTTTTTCTTTGACAAGCCACCAGACTGTAAAGCCTTGTTGGTGGCTTGCAATGCCTCGGGGTTAGTGACCATACCATTTTGATGCCTTCTTCGATCCTTTCTCCCAACTTGATGATGTCGGAGAACTTTTGACCCTCTGTTAGCATCAGCATTTCGTAGTACTGCGGATCCTGAGCACGGACGAAGAACCTGTTCATCTGTTCTTCCTCCAAGGTCGGCCTGACCTTAGCAGCTTCTAACCTCCAACGAGTAGCATACTCGTGAAAGGTCTCTGTGGGTTTCTTCTTTAGATTCTGGATATAGAACATATCGGGTGCATTTTCAGTGTTGAACCTAAATCGGTCCATAAAGTCAGACGCCATGTTCGCCCAACTTGTCCATTTCTTTGCATCCTGGCTGATATACCATGATAAACATCGCCTCTCAGACTACTTAGGAACAGCTTCATGCGGATTTTCTCGTCCCTTCCAACTCCTACCAACTTATCACAATACATTCTTAGGTGGACCCTGGGATCACCTGTACTGTCAAATATCTCAGAAACAAACAGGTTTACAATATAATCAAACACATAATCATAGGAATAATCACATAACACTCAAAGAAATAGGAAGTGTAGTGATTTTAGAAGGGGTCGAAAACCCTAGTTTTGAAAAGAGGAACAAGAGCGTTTAAACTTGAGCCAATCGAAGATGTCAAGTGACAAAAAGTGTAGAACACAGAGATTAAACCAGAAATCATTTAAAAAGACATGGATTAAGAGATTTAGACAAAAATTAGGGTTTGCAATAAAATCAGTGAGATGAGAAACCTGGCCGTGAAACTTGCTAATAACGACATTTAAAGCATCATTGGACCAAAACCCACCGGAGAAAGGCCAGAGATAGCCAAGCAAGGTTTCCAGGGACCGCCTTTCATGGTGGAAGCATCTGGGGCTTGAAACCTTGGAGAGAAACAACGAGATAAGGTCCCATGGCGACTAAAAGTCGAGAGAAGTGAGGACGAAGTTGGCCGGAGAGGCGATGACACCCATCGGAGAAGAAACAGAGAACCAGAAGGTTCTAGAGAGAAGGGAGAGCGAACGTTAGAGAGAGACTGGTCTTTAAGAGAATGAGGGGTCGGGGGGGTAGGTTAGGCTTTAATTTAGGTAATATAATCTGGGCCGTTGATCTCATTTGATCAACGGCTCAGATCAAAACCCAGCTAGACCGGGTATCCGAATGGAGTATGTGTCGGATCCTAATTGAAATTGGGTTGGGTTAAAATGGGGTTAAAATTGGGGTGAATTTGGGGCTATGTTTGCAACAGATTTTGGCTAGGTTTTAAAATAGCCAATTTCTCCATTTTATTTTTAGAAAAATAGTAATAACAATTTTAAAAGCAAATTAAAATTACTGGGCAAACAAATATTATATAAATATTAATTAAAAATACTTGAACTAATTTTGTAATTATAAAACGCTATTAATCATAAAATAAGCTATAATTGCAATTACTTGCAATTTAGCTTTAAAAATACCAAATAAATTTGTAAAAATATGCAAAAGTTATCTTAATTATATTTTGATATAAATATGAGGATAAAATAAATTATTCACCAAAATGATAATTTTTTGGGAATAATTTTGGGATTTTTGTGGTATTAATATAGGCGATAAATTGGTTTTAAAAATTGTTAAAACACCAAAACTCATGGGTGTGCTCATATATACATATATACGCTATTTTGGAAGTATTTTGGGGTATAAAAATACATAGAAAAAAATTGGGTATCAACATGGCTCAGGTTTACCTCCACAGATAATGCATGCAAACAGCACGACCCAAACACAAATTTAGTATTAAACAGGATCCTAAGACATGAAGTCTAAGTGAGTATCAGACACAGAAGATATGCAGTTTTATTTTATGAGCTCAAAAGCAGGGGCCCTAGTCAGTTTGCCTTCTGATTTTAAGCCTGTTAACCATTAAGCAGTAAACACAATGAGGCAGTCTCCAGTTTTATAAGAAATTTGATTACCTAAGGCTTGCCTAGGCGTGGGATTATGCACGATAGTTACGGAGTCATTAGCAGTTCGGAAGTCGTTCTTGCCTAAGAGCATGATGTTCTAGGTGTTACAAAAATTCAAGGATTATTACCAGTTTTATTTAAAACAAGATAATCAAATGTGAGACTATTTTTACATCTTTCATAATCAGCAGTTTAAACTAGGTGTGACTGAGCGAGTATGGACGAGATCCTAAAACAGGGTATCTAAAATGCACATGTAAAATGCAGGATGATTTCAGGATATGCAGAATTCCTAAAGCATGATTTCTAAATGCCTAGAGAGTCATAACATGATTTTAGGATGTGCAAGAGCAACATTTTTATGTTATTTAGCCTAAAGCGGGATTTCCAAGTGATAAAATAATGTCAAACGAGATGCTCAAATAGTAAACCTAAGAACATGATATCTAATGCATGACATGCTTGGAATGTATTGGTCGTAGACATGGATTCTAATGCGCATATAGGAAATGTAAACCTAAGGCATGGTTTCTACCCAATTGATATTGATAACATATGTAACTACCCTCCCCTTTTTCACTAGCCAACCCCAATATTCGTTTACAAAAATTATTACAAACCAGTATTGAAATGAATTACATAAGTAGAAAAAGAAGATACACTATAGAGAGCCTTAAAACAGGCCCAAATTTCTAGAACCTCAAATGCACAGATGTTTCACAGCCTTTCTCATATCCGGGTACATTAGAGTCCCCTAAGGACCTCAAGGGATCTCGGGCAGTGCTCACACCTAGATTTCACAACCATGACTGAGTTGGTGCAGTGTGGAAGAGCCAGCTCCAATGCATCATAGTTCAGAGGAATCTCATTGGGATCCCTAAGCAGTCACGCATTGGAGGGGCAGAACTTAAGGACCTAATAGTTTTGGAAAGGTTTTAGCAGAAAAGCAGTGTAAAAAGGAGACTTAGTTGAAATAGTTTTGTAAAAAAAACAACAGAGATAGTTTTGAAAAGAGAGTAAAGTAACAAGCAGCGGTCTAAACATAGTACCCAAAATAGGTTCATGCATAACAAAGGAACATAGGACCAAGGCAGATTCAGCAACGACAAACAGGAGTAATGGGATTTGGGACACATAGGTCACATAGGTGAACACATAGCAGGCAGAAGTCTTTGGAATTGGTACAGATATGCTCAGAAACACTAATTAGACATAGTCACAGAATCAGCAATGCTGAAGGGTCTTAACATAATTTAAAATCAGCTCAAGAATCATACAAATTTAGGAGTGCAGACTACTTCACAAGGAGATTCATACTAGAAACCAGATAGAGCAAGATCGCATGGAGACAGACCACATAGAGGGAGGGGTAAAATGTTCATTCTGAACCTAAGGAAGGGAAGTACATAACATTCTAATAATGTAAACATATCAACTACAGGTTTCACAGCAAAACCATAAGTAAAGGCAGACTAGAAACATGATGAATTGAAGTAATAAAAGGACCATATTGTTTTTAGAACTTGAATTGAATTCAGAACATACCAGTAAAGAAGGTAGTAAACACAAAGTGAGGAGCAAGAGAGTAGAGTAATCAGCCTTGGCTTGCAGCCGACTGACTTAGAACAATATCAAGTCACCAGAGAAAAGAGAGCAGAAGAATGTTTTGTGTGAGAGTGAGTTTTTTTTTTTGCACCAATGTGTTTGTCTGTTGTTTTAGTGAAAGAGTATGTATATATAGTAGTTCAAAACAAGGTAAAATAAGGCAAGAATCGCAATAGTATAATAATTATGGAACTCAGAACCAATTAGAGCAAAATCAGTACAAGTACTCCCTTAATTTAAGGGAATCAGTTCAAACGGTAAGAACAAGTAGCAAATAAGGAAAGAAATCAATGTACGACTAATAAGGAAAGATTTCAAATATAGTAAGTATAGGGTAAACAATTAGGGCTAAGTTTGGAAGACCCTAATTAAGGAGAAAGTCAGTAAGAATAAAATACCAATGCAGACAAGGTAAGCGAATCAATCAATTTGAATAGTAAGGGTAGGAATCGAAGGTTTAAAAGAAGGTCTTCCAATCAAACCATGAAATAGGGAATCCAGAATCAATCAAGAAAAAGTGATGATTCAGCGTTCAACATATAAATAGAGTAAGATAAGAATAACCAGACATAGCAAACATGAAGGTTAAACAACACTGATAGAAAGAGGCAAGTCTTGAATAGTCAAGATGAACACAATGTCACGACCCCAATCCTGGTCGTGATGGCGCCCAACACAATTGCTAGGCAAGCCCGACCATTTACACTCTCAACCCGAGCATGAAGCTCAAAACTAGTTATTTGAATATCATTAATCAACAATAATGCTAAAAGATTAAGCTGATCGATAGATATAAGCTGAATATCACGATAACACGGAATATACTCCCAAAGACCTGGGGGTCATGAGTCTAGAGCCTCTAACAATACAGTGTGACAGGACTCCAAATAATACAATGTCTCAAAACTACGGAAAGATAATAAAAGGGATAGGGGAGGAGTCGGGTCTTGCAGACGTCAGGCAGCTACCTTGCAACTCCGGATAAACTCTGAAATCAGCAAAAGCTTAGCTAAACTCCCCAGGTACCTGAATCTGCACACGTGGTGTGGGGAGTAAAGTGAGTACTTCCAACTCAGTGGTAATAGACATGTATGATGACTGATAGTAAGAAATCCCGAAAATACAATAATGTGAAGCTAAAACCAGTACTCCTACATGTTTAACAGTGTAATAACAACAAGTAGAGACAGATAAAGCAGATAGATATCAATGCATGAATGCAATGCAAAGGCACATGACCGCTGCGGCATACAGCCCGATCCATTTGGGTACCCGCGCTCACTGTGGGGGTTCAGACTCCGGAGGGGCTCCTACAGCCCAAGCGCAATATCTTCGTAACATTCGCTGCGGCGTACAGCCCGATCCACAATCAGTCTAATTATATGCATGCAAGCCACACGGGCACAGTCTAACTTACCAATTTCAGTTCCAATTATCATAAATTATAACTTAAGTGTTTAAGACTTTAGAAATTTACTAATCATTTCGAGAAAGTGTTTAACTCAGGACTGATATCATGAAAACATGCTAATCATCATGGAAACAGTGATAATAATCCCTACGGGATCCAAATAATCGGCATACAACCCAAATATAACTATAACCATCCAAGTAGGAGGTTTGTTAACTAATTTCTAGCCAATAACACAGTACGAACATCATTCGGTAGGACTAAGCAATAGTCCCCAATCACAATCGAACCCATACTCACTGTAGAGTACGTGTCTCGCCTCAATATAGCGTCACAGTATGATATACCGGGGTTTCAAACCATCAGGTCATCATCAACATATATTACTCACCTCAAGCCGGCAACAATACTAGTCCGCTATGCCTTTTCCTCTCGAATTCGCCTCCTCACACGTCGAATCTGGTCAAAACTACAATATATTACAATAGGCTAATGGAACATAACCCAATTGAAAGAACTCGAAAAACACCCAAAAATACGAAGTTGACAAAACCCGAGCCCCGGGCCCACTTCGCAAAAAATTACGAAATTCACATCACAAGAATCCTCATCTCGCCACGAGTCCGTACATATAAAATACACAAGAATCGGAGTCCATTGGCCCCTCAAATCGTCAATACAAACCTACTTAGGTTTCAAGCTCTAACCTCCATTTTTTACCCTTTAATTCCTTGAAATTCCGTGATTAATCCATGTTTTTGCACCATAATAACATAATCCGAGTCTATAAATTCATACCTGATGGAATCCCCTTTGAATCCTCTCCAAATCGCCCAAAATCGCCTCTTCCCGAAGTCTAAAATGTTTTCTTAACTTCTGAAATTCGCGAACACTGTTCATTAAACATAGTCCAGATTTTTGCTTCTGCGGTCCTTTAACCGCACCTGCGGTACCGCTTATGCGACAAATTGACTGCTTATGCGGTCTCACTTAAACCACCTGGGACCGCTTATGCGACTCATACATCCGCTTATGCGGTTTACCTCCAACCGCTTCTGCGGTATATTAACCGCTTATGCGGACTCGCTGAAGCACCTACACTTCTGCTTATGCGGAAAATCCCTGGGCCACACCTGCCCGCTTCTGCGGCCTCCCCCACCGCATCTGCGGAAATACCAGAAGGCTAAAAAAAATCTGCTGCAACAAAAATGCTTCTAACTTCCGATTAATCATCCGAAATCACCCCGAGGCCCCCGGGACCTCAACCAAAAATACCAACACATCCAACAACCTTATTCAAACTTGCTCGAATCATCAAATCACTATAGTTAACTTCAAAATAATCAAATTTCACCAAATCAAAGCCTAAATTTCTTAAAAACTTCCGAATTGCATATTCGATCAAAAACCCTACAAAACGATGTTCAAATGACCTGAAAATTTGCAGACATATCCAAAATCACCTAACGAAGCTACTGAACCTCTCGGAATTCCATTCTAACCCTCGGATCAAAATCTCACCTATCAACCGGAATTCGCCAAAATTCAAACTTCGCCAATTCAAGCCTAATTCTACACTGAACCTCCAAATTCGATTCCGATCACACTCCTAAGTCACAAATCATCCCCCGAAGCTAACCGAACCACCGGAATTCACATCCGAGCCCTCTAACCACATAGTCAACTTCCGGTTGACTTTTCTAAAGCAAGCTTCCTTCTAAGAGGCTAAGTGCCTCATTTGCAATTAAAACCAACTCAATTCTACTCGATCAACTCAAATATCAATATTGAAACATAAAGCAACACAATATGGGGGAACGGGGCGGTAACTCATGTGACAACGGGCTGGGTCATCACATCCTTCCTAACTTAAACAAATGCTCATCCTCGAGCGTGCCCAGAGTTGTACTAGAAGCCAACCAATAGCTGAATGACCTCACCAAGCATATACCGGGGTGGTCCCACATCATCCTATCTTACATAGATCCGATAATACAACACAACTGAAATTTCACAGTTCATTTAGACCAAAGACCGTAGAACCACATAGCACCTTCCGAAATCATACACAGAATAAACCCGAACCAGCTGTGATAACCCACACCTCTAACCTCAAGTGCAACCGTATGATATACTGCATAACCCAGACACTCGAAGCGATAACTTCTATTCACAGCATTTGCCCACAACACCCGAATACCTGTGGAAAAACCTCTTATCAACAAAGCTCTTATTCTAGAACTTTCATATACTGCCAACAAATAATGAAACACGC
Organism: Nicotiana glauca; assembly: GCA_026770625.1. Classification (NCBI taxonomy): domain Eukaryota; kingdom Viridiplantae; phylum Streptophyta; class Magnoliopsida; order Solanales; family Solanaceae; genus Nicotiana; species Nicotiana glauca. The sequence goes on along the minus strand of MU696355.1, from coordinate 5,571 downwards.
AATAAACTGTTTCAATTTCTCAGATCAACCATTCATGAAGTTACTCCCCTTTTTGACTAATACCACAGCAGATTTTGCGGGCCAAAACCTCGATATAAGCCCTCTAATCATTTGAAATCACCTCTGTTCGCATTCATTAATGACTCCAATGATCACCTCGAATTCAACGCACCACTCTAGTGATATGACACCTCATCACAGGCCTAACCCACAACTTGCATAATCCACGCACCAATGGTGGGCGGTCTGAACATACGCAAATCATGACAAATGACTCAAACAAAAGAGCTGTAACTCAAACTCCTCAGTACCATCTCAAAACAAGGCTGGGACCCCGTCCCACATTATAGAAATAGAATACCTGAATCTACCCCGAATGGTCTAATCTCCACGTAGCCTCGCTACAATGCGCGATCTTATCCAAACACTGTTACACATGAAGTACCTCAAGTCGCTATACTCCAAATAGTCAGCCACGCACCGATTGATGTCTAAAACCAAGTAATCCCTCACATCCATGGTAAAGCAAGTAATATACCCCCTTCAATCCTGAAAGGACATAACCGATGCGCCATTCGCCGAGCAACACCCAATACGGACTTTCTTTAGAAATCAGAAAGCAAGACATACCAAGTAACATATGGAAAACTATTCTCAACATCACAATGTTGCGGCGTGCAACTCGATCCAGATAACATACCCATGGCAGCGTGCCACCCGATCCATACATATATCTCACATAGAGAGATGCGCATCAAGCCAAATTTGCTCATTACAACAAAATACTGAGTGCCTAACAATATCTACATATAGCGTCGTAAGCTACAAAACTCAAACACAACTGAGGTCCTTCCCCCTCAACTTCCACTATGAATCTCGATAGCACCGCACTATATGTGCCCAAAGTCCGAAAATCATAACGCCTCACAGCACCATAAAAGCAACTCATAGATCTCCCTAGATCACTAACAAGCTCAATAACGAGAGATTAAACCTATCCCTCAACAATATATCTCAGGGCCAACCAAGCCATCTCAATCTGAATACGTAGCCAATCAGCTTCCTAACAAACTCTTTACCAAAATGCCTGAAGCTGCTTCTTCCACTACTATAACTCATACCGGAGCCTTACAATATGGTGCCTGACACCAAATCAATACCGAAATCCACAATCTCGCCCGGCGACATGCACGGCCACAAGAAATGCATTTGAAAAAGAGTCCCTCAATACCAAAACTGAATCAATGGTAGAACCCTCTATACTGACATCCGTCACAAAGGCCCAATTAAGGAAAGTAATCCTTCTCAGCCATCCACTGATCTTTGGAATACCAACCACTTTGCTATATCATAATCCGATGCACCTCACCACGCAACCGATGGCATTTCCGATATAGCCTATAGCATAATAGTCTAGAACAACCCACATTGCGACAACCACTTTACAGCTCAACATCATATACAAAATCTGACATACCAACAAAGAAGGACCCACTCGGGCCTCCAATCCCAATAGCCGCTAACAGTAGCAATACACACTATTCACATAGCACACAAATTACTATGCCTGATCCCAAGTTCTGCAGTATAAATACATATTGCCCCTCGACTACCCAGTCATTCCTTGAAGATATTCTAAAATTCTCCTGTGCCGTCAACCACACTCAGATATCAACAGTTGATCTATCAAGAAAAATGTTGCAACACTACCGAAGTGCCATCAACTTAATCACATTGTCCTTTTTCTGAAACATATACCCTTGTCAAATCACTATGATTAGCAACACCATTTCCTTATCATATGAGGATCATTCACCCAAATCCTCTGAAGATCGATTCTTAAATCACCTACAGCTGCCCATCCCGCTTAAGAATTTAATGACTTTCCATTCCGAACTGAACCGAGCCTTACACATACAAATCCCAATCATCCACAGCATAACGCATATACTATACCACATTAGGATACATGAGAACTTTATCTCCCTTCCGCGCCACAGACATCGACGCACTCAACTAGTCAAGAACTTTCATTGATCCTATTTAGAAGAAAAATCATTGCACACTCCATGCTTCGCATACCCATAAGAAATATACTCATCTTCAAACCACGGTAAAACCCAACAAGAACATCTCTGCCAACTCCATTTGTACAAGCTAAACTGCTAGGACTGAATCCTTCTATCTAAACCGAGCTGAGCAAGCCGTCAAAACTCAAGAGCACTGCTGCAAATTGCCTGTAAAA
>MU696354.1:10533-24016 GCA_026770625.1 Nicotiana glauca | reverse complement strand
ATAAAATTGGGTGTCGAATTAGGTAGCGAGTTCAAGCTAAAAGGGTGTTTCCCTTTTGTTTGAATTCGGACTTGAATTCGTGGCTCAAATTTGTATTTGTAAATTAATTAACCTTTAGAGACAAATAACCCGTAGAAAATCTTAGTTCATCTTAGGATTGGCCTTTAAATAAAAGTGATACGAGCCTTGCCAAATCAAATACAAAATGCGTGGCACTCATTAATTGCCTAATAAAAACTTAGAAATTTGGGACAGATCGTTTAGCGAATTTCACGGTCTTCCCAAAAGATATAACACGTTAGTCGCTTTAGGCGCGATTTTAAGTAATCTTACCTTCCTAATACGGGTAGGCATTTCATGCTACCCAAATCCAAATCCGAAAACGTCGAATGAGAATATGTCAAGGATCCGGGTGCATTTCATGTGACGTGATCCAAAAACATATCCTTAAACGACGTTCACTTTCTTCAAATAAAAATAATTTGACAAAAAGCGGTAATTAATTCTGAAATGCACAAATAGGATAATATGTATTAAAATCAAGTATTTTAGCCAAATATGACAGTTGAGCGACCGTGCTAGAACCACGGAATTCGGGAATGCCTAACACCTTCTCCCGGGTTAACAGAATTCCTTACTCGGATTTCTGGTTCGCGACTGTTAAACAGAGTCAAACCCTTCCTCGATTCGGGATTCAAAACGGTGACTTGGGACACCATAAATCTCCCAAGTGGCGACTCTGATTCTTAAGTAAAAACCGAATCCCGTTTCGATTGTCCTTAAAATGGAAAAACTCCTTTACTACTATATCTCTTCCTGGGGTGTAGTAGAAAGCCGATAAAGCTTTGGTAAAAAGGAGGTGTGACAGCAGTCTACCATGGTAGCCTGTTCTGGTCTCCAGCTGATTTGCAGGTTCTTCCCCGATCCTTTTGTCGCACTTTGGATTGGTGGAGGGCCGACCGGATAAGCTCGAGCTATCAGATCATGCATCGAATTTGGGGGCTTTCGGGAACGATATCCCGAATGAAGGTCATCCTCGGGTGCCTCGGTGAGCCCCGTTAATTTTGATGTAGGTAACTCTTTCAGAGATTGTAAGGTTGGCTTCTGGTGTTTACTCCTCCGTAGTGGGAATCGCTAACTCAGGCGCATGCCTTGTGTCTGGTTTTGGTTCTTTGGAGCTCATCGGGGCCCCATTTTTTGGGGGTTGGGGGATCCAAATGTGAAATGCTTGTCTCGAGCATGGCGATAATTCATGCGGTCCATCGTGCTTAGTTGTCTTTAAATATAATGTAAGGTTGCATACGCCTGCTTTAGCGGGCAACTGGAGGCTGCCACCAATAGTCATTTGCTTGGTATAGGCATATTCGAGCGAGTTATCCTTTCCGGTGTTGGCTGCTAACGTTGCTCCCCCGAAACCTTCTGTCACTTGTTTAGGGGGATAAGGAGATGTCCTGCAGGGGTATATCTCATGCATTCCTTTTTGTATCCGAAACTTCCTTTCGTAGGCTTGTGGTGGCCTTAGATCCGAGCCAGTTCTTTTAGGACCCGAGCCTCAGATAATTTCGGGCCTGACCTGCAAAAGTTCTTAAGAGTGATGCCGTTCGTGCCGGAATTACCTGCGGGGAGATAAGAGCTCTAGTGCAGGTTCAAGACCTAAATGAGATGAGTGCTTCGGCTTGGATCCCTGCCTTAGAGGTTCAACTCAACCAGACCCGTGATAATGCCACGTTTCAGGTAGATATGATTGAGAGACTTGAGTCTGAACTCTCGAGGGCTAGGGCCGAGATAATAAATACCTGGGCGGAAGTGGCATTAAGCCGAATCAGGGCTGATCGTGAGATGGAGATTTGTATAAAGAAAGCTGCTGACGTTCAATCCGAGTTGAGGCGAGCCCTTGATCGTGAGAAGAGGATCAAAGAATATGTTCACTGCCGAACCAGGAGAGAGGTATTTGAGAAAGCTAGAGCAAAGGGCCTCCATTTTTTAGAGGGGTTGGCCCTAGCAAAGGTGGATGAGGGCGACGCTCGTCCACTCCTTGTGGACACTGTAGAAGGTAATTATGACAAAATGTAGCCCTTTGGCGTAAAATAGAGGTTCCATTATTTTGTAACCTTGTTTCCGGCGCGTAAGGTGTGCCTTTTTTATATAGCTAGTCTCGATTGCGTAGATTGGCTTTGGAACTAGTCCCCGAGTTGCATTATGGCTCGAGCTTCGATTAGTCCTTCAGCTCCTGTCTGCCTTTATGGGCGGAGGGTGGTGACCCTTTGTGCTTCTAGGCCAAAGCGATTTTGTAGGTGTGCGGCCCAAGGATTTGCCTTGACTGCTGATGACGTGTTGATAACATCGCTTGGGTCATCCCTTCAGGAGTATTTATTATTGAATTGTTCTCGAGTTCAGTCTCCGGGTCTCTCGAGATACATCAAGCGGAGTGGATAAGACGAAATAGCCTTTAACTGGGTGGCCCAAAATTTTGTGGCCTTCACCGAGGAGTATTCCGATCAGGTTGGTTTAGGGGGCTCCTTTACTCAGAGGAATTGGCCCGAGCTAGGTGGATGATCGCGGAGCTTGGTTGTCGTTGCTGAGGCCGTAGAAGGTGAACTTTGAAAAGTTGTACCCCTTTCAGCGCGGGATATAGACTTGACCATTTTGTTTTCGATATGGTCGTGGGGTGCCTGCAGATGGAGATAGTTCCTTTCGTGCATGATATATATATATATATAAGAAAGGGTTTGTAGTTTTGTTTTTCCGATACCTTTATTGTTTTTGACCGGTCAGAGCAAAAGATAGTGGCTTACTCTGTTTGTCGGGGCCGAGCTGGAGAGGGACCTTGATCGCGTAGGCAGTAGCAGGGAATATGCAGATAGGGGGACCCTCATAGAGGTTCGTGCTAGAGGCATTGATCTCTCGAAGGAGATCGGACGTGCCAAGGGAGCGGAGTTTGATGCCAAGTTTCTGATATCTGATGATGATGAGGAGGCCGATGGGCCATAGTTGCCAAAAAGGAAATAAAGGGGGAACAAACATTCCTTGCCTTCTTTTCGGTGTATATACACCTTTAGATCCCACCATACGACGCGGGCCGAGATTGCGCAGGCTGGGAACCCCGTAATTTGTAATATCTGCATTTCTGATTGCTGGAGTTTTTTTTCATCGGACTGATTCAATCCCGGAGTAGTTATTAGGCTTGCATTTTTTTATTACATTCAGGTTCAATCTCCGAGTCGGGATCCTGACTCGAGCTTATCTTGCCCTCGAGCCCGTTTGGGCTGGTGATAATGATTTTCACTCTCTGCCCTTTGGCGTTTGGCAATTTTTTTTGTCCAGTCTCCGAGTCGCATTGCAATCGAGCTATAATTGACCCTTTAATCTTTCCAGAAGTTTCATTTGGAGAAAGCTGCATTGAAATCACTCTCTAGGGAGTATTATGATTTTTGGGTCCAGTGTCTAAATCGTGTTGCGACTCGAGCTGTAATCGACCCCTGAATCTCATTTAAGATCTCATTTGCTTGGTCATTGAGACCTTTTAGTATAAGGCCAAGAGGCTTGCTTAGCCGGTGACAATGGTACTTACGCTATTTGGTCATAGAGACATTTTAGTATGAGGCCAGGAGGCTTGCTTAGCCGGAGACAATGGCACTTACGCTGTTCGGTCGTAGAGACCTTTTAGTATGAGGCCCGGAGGCTTGCTTAGGTTAACTATTTTGGATCCAGTCTTCAAATCAGTTATGATTCAAGCTCACTTTAAACCTCAAGTTATCAATTTTCAAGCTGATGGTCGTAGAGACCATTCAGTGTGAGGCTCGGAGGCTTGCTTAGCCGGCAACAATGGCACTTACGTTGTTTGGTCGTAGAGACCTTTTGAAATGAGTCCCGAAGGCTTTTTGTAGGCTTTGTTTCCTCTCGTTAAGGTCTTATTGAGTATTTTGCCTTACCCGTCGTCGGTTCTGAAAGAACCTCAATTTCAAGTCGTAGTCGGTGATGTTTTTAGAAACTTGGAAGTTTCATAGCCCATAGGTCGAGTAGATCGATGCTTTTGCAATTTTAGAGCCGACGTGGTTGGGATTCATTTTTTGCCTGATGAGGGAAGCCCGTGTTTAACCGGCTCTTTTCGAAGTAGATTTAGAGGGTTTTTTAGCGACAGTCGGGCGTCCCTGAGTCATGTTTTTTGGGCTGTAGCAGCGGTTTTGACTGTGCGTTTGGCCGCATCCATTTTTGATCCAGAGAAGCAGTTTTAGGCGTCTACATCGATGGTATGCCATTTAGGGATTCTTACAAATTCTACATATAGCCTAAACTATGGGATTTTTCATGCCTGTTGAGGTCTTATAGTTTGCCATACCTGTTGAGGTCTTACAATTTGCCATGCCTATTGAGGTCTTACAGTGTATGGAGAATAGATCTGGTTTTGCCGAGGCTGCCCGTTAGGGTCTTACAATTTTGGATTTTCCAGCGCGTGATGATTGGCGACGGCCTCCGAGTCATCGAGTTTGCTTGAAGACAATTTCTCGTGAGCTTAGAGTTATTTTCCGGGGGCTTGATGAGCCCGAAGTTCCAACCCTGAGGTCGTGCAAGTTGTCGAATTGCTCATATTGAGTGTCTGAGTACATCCGATCACTTTAGGCTTAAATATCGCCTTTTGTAAACTTGGAGCTGCATCGCGAGGGCTTCATGAGCCCAGAGTCCCGACCCTGGGGTCGTGGGGGTGCTGAATCGATTAAGTCTCTGAGTGTATTGGATTTGTTTGATTAAGGGCATTTGTCGTGAATATGTCAAAATAATCTTTTTCGAAACACGAAATACCGTGGAGATTTTGTTCCTTGGAGCAGATATAGGCCGTGACGAAAATTCCAAAAATATATTTTTATTGCTCGGCAAAAATATAAGCTGTAAATATATGTTGTTTTGTTGCTGTGAGTCTAGTCCACATGGGTGACTTCCCAGATTATCCGATGTGCTTGTATGATTCCATATTGGAAAATTTCAGGAGAGAAAGAGAGAATAACGATCTCGTCGGGTCCCTTCCTTGGGGATATGCAGTTATGCTAATAATCTTGTTGGCGGAACCTTCTTACTGTTAGAAACCCGATCGAGGAAAGAATGTTTGGCGGGCCCCGTGGAGGCCGCAGATCCTCGAGCGGGATCCATAGCTACTAAATGCCTCAGTTGGCTGGCTGCGTACAGATTAGCAACAAGAAAGGAAAGGAAAAGAAATGATAAAAAGAGATGGCGTTTCGGGGAGCAAGCCCCATGGCAGTCGTCTTCCTCGTCTGGCCAGGCCTAGCTGAGGACGTGATTGCCCTTACCTTTTGACCTCATTTGAGGGCAATGTCGTTCATGGGAATAAGGCGAGGGATCTCCTTCTGTCGCTTGTAGCTAGATGCTTTGGCTCTGCGTCTGTCACGAGATTTTACACCATTGGAGGAGCAGTGTCGGAATCGCATCCCGGGCAATTTATTCGTCGTTGTCTATACAAAGCATCTGCGCCCAGCGTTGCTCGATGTATTAGCCCGAGCTCGGGCGGGCCGCAGAAGGGGAGCAATTTTGTCATTGTGGCAATTGCCATTGGGAACCTATCAGAGGTTCAGCCCGAGAGTGACGTTGGGCCGGATCGTCCTATTGGTTTTGGCCCGACATCGTCGGTATAATTTTGGCCAATACACCTGTACTCATAGCGAGGGGGTGTCCTTTGGGAGCATTTTTTGGGACCGCCCCTTTCCGGTGATGGGCATTTGCACTCTATGTTCTACGAATCTTCGCGGGATGCCACCATCCCTTAGAAGTTGTGACAATACACCGTAGCTTGCCGATTCTGTTTTGTCCGATTTCTTCTCGTTCGTGGAGTTGGATCCGAGTTTGTTCGCTTGGCGACACTTTGTGGTGACCTTTGTTGAATGGCGTAGTTGCTGCTCTTTTGGGTTTGTAACTCCGAGCATTTTGCGATTCCCGTGGCAGGCCATGGTTTCCTTGGAGGGTTTCTGATTAAATAGATCTGAGCCACCTAGAGTTCTCGGCTTCGCTTATGGTGACCACTATGCTTGGAACTACAACATTGAAGTCGAGTTCTATCGGGTAAGGTTTCCTCACCGACTGTGTCTTGTTGAATCTGGTACCATTGGAGGTTCCTCAAAGGTGTTGTCCTCGGGCTACTTCCTTGTTTTTGCGAGATGCGCTGTACCTCGAATCGTCTCTTCCGTTCGTGTCATGTGGATGAAGGCTCCATTCATTCAGTGCCAGCTTCTCTATTGGGAATTCTACCAGAAATGCTAATCCCGAGGAGGTTTTTCGAGGGTTGTCCATGGCTCTAACTTGGGTCTGGTGTTGGTTGTTGGTATCTGACCAAGCCTTGACCAAATATTTTGACCAAGCTTCCCTTGAACTACTTTAGAGTCGATGGGTATGCTTTGTTTTAGTTTTAGGCGAGGGTCAGTGCCGCCCTACTATTCGGGAGCAGGAGCGGTCTCGTTTGTCCTATCGGGGAGCGTGGTGCGGCTTCCAATGATAATTTATTTCTTCTTCTCCCAACCTTTGGCGCATTAGGCCCTTTTGGTATTATTTTGATGGCGTCGGCGTGTGCTTCCACGGATCGCGCGAGTACGGTGAGCGGGTCCCCAAGATCAGATGTCGAACAATGGCGCTGCATCATGGTTTCTTCCGGGGAAATTTCTTCAAATCGCCTTATCAAGACGGGCCCATTTTCTCCATTCTGGAGCTCTCCATTCATGGACGGGCGTGCGTGAATGGTGATGCGCCCATGAGGACTTGAGGTCCTACCACTCTTGGGGAATTTCGTCATTTTCGACTTTCGCGAAATAAGTCCCAGGATCGTATCTTCGGGAGACGGTTGTTGTAGGAGTCTTCGCGAGCATGATTCGATCTTTACGATAATGTCTTCTAGCATCCTCACTGCTACAGGATAGGTTGTCGTTCGTTTTTGCCTGATACCTCGGGTACTAGCTCGAAGTGAGGAGAAATTTTGGATGCTGCTGCGCTGAGAGTCTCCGTGCGGCTTTGTAGCTGAGAGATAGCCAAATGTTGTTCCTGCAACATTTCAAAAATTATGCGAAGGTTAACTTCCCGTTCTACCTAGGCTGGGATTTTTCGGGCTTCCTATTGATTAGCGTGTTGCGTGCCGCCATCGGTGCACGAGACTTTATTACCCCAATGTGCGGCGTACAGATCCGCATCCGATCAAACTGATCTAGATGCGTTATCGAGGTCCCAGAATGTCGCGCCAGCCGTCAGAATGGCCATACTATTCTCTTTATGAATTTTTGGGGTTATCGCCCTCGATTTCCCTTATTGGGCTGATCATTAACCTGAAATTGAAAGATCTTGGGCAAGAAAAAGTGTGAAAGATATCGTGTGTTCAAGTGACAAAACTAGCAAGAAAATAATCACTATTATTTTTAGCCCCACGGTGGCGCCAAACTGTTTACCGTAAAAATGGTAAAAATAATTAAATTTGTAAATGGGATTCTAAAAATACGTGATCTATTCCCGAGCTAGTTTTTAAGGGTGATTAGTGCTAAAACGTGAAGTAAGACGGTAAAGATCGAGTTAGCGAAAGCAATAATCGAACCAGTAAGGGGATATTTTCCGGGCGCAAAGCTGGCCTATAGGTACCTTGGAGCCGGGCCTCGAGCCTATCTCGGGCTTATCAAGGGTAGTCGGGAAGGGGATAACAAGTAAAGATATAGACAAGCAAGGGTTTATACTATCAATCTTAAGATAAATAACAAAGAACAAGCGAAGAAACAATAAAGTGCTAGGGCGATCCTGGGATATATTTATTTGACAAACCAAGAGAATAGCTACCAATAGATATGACTTAGAACCAGAGAGAGATTTAGACAATGAGGGAGAGAGAATATTATTGGTTCCTTCTATAAGACAAATTGGAGATCCTCTACAAGGTGTTGGTGACCCTCCTTTTATAGGAAAAAAGGGCGTCTAAACTTAATATGGAATAAACAATACAATAAAAGAATGAGATGTGACAACCCACTTTTCTTATGTTGTAGGAGGACTGACGTCGAGTCGTTTGGACAAGTCTCATGGTCCCCGGATACGTCTCTCAGGGGATATCTTCGCCCATCAGGGTGTTGGCCGATGCCCGATCTAGGCAAGGCATCGGTAGATCTCGAGGGAAGTGACCCGACCGAGATCCGGTGCCTTCGGGATTTATTCTTCGAAGCATTATGTCGAGGGAAAATTGGTCTCCCGATTTCCCCGCACACAAACAGAACGAGAGCTAACTTAATCACAAAACAAACATTCAATTTGAAGCCCTACTTCACGAGATGTGAGATTATGATTTGGCTTAATATGTCACTAAATGAAAGAAGGCCTTTCGCAACAACATTTTTTGCTTCCATATATTCAATGTTGTTGCCAAAAGTATTTTTGGAAAGGACAAAGAAATCATTGCACTCTGTTTTAGTAAATACCGATGGGAAAAGTATATGCAACAACAAAAAATATTGTTGCCAAAAGGTAACTTAGCTCAACAATATATATCATTGTCATAATTTAATTTTTGTTGGTAAAAGGTCAATAAAGTCGTGGATTATTGTCACGACTCAAAAACCACTAGCCGTGATGACGCCTAACTCGACCACTAGGTAAGCCAACTAACAGTCAATACAATCCAAATGAGATTTATAGGAAAACAGTGAACAATTATCTGAACATTTATATATTAACCCAAGGACTAGTAGTACGAATCATGAGCTTCTAAAAATTTGAAATTTACAAAGTTGGTACAAATAAAAACACAATCTGTTTGAAAGTTACATAAACAGATTTGCACAATCTAAAGCTACCAAGGTCAAGTGGCAGCTATGTTCGGAATGCACAAACATCTTCAGAGTCAGCTACCAACATCACCAGCAGCTCCACTCAAAATCTGCACGCAAGGTGCAGAAGTGTAGTATGAATACAACCTCCATGCACCCAATAAGTATCTTGTCTAACCAGTGATGAGGCTTTTTAGTTAAAAGGTACTCACTGATAAAACTTGTACCGTAAACTAGCAATAGGAAAATACTACTCCCTCCGTTCTAATTTATGTGAACCTGTTTGATTGGGCACGGAGTTTAAGAAAAAATGAAGACTTTTGGAATCTGTGGTCCCAAACAAGCCAAAAAGGGGCCCAGAGTATTTGTGTGGTTATAAAAGCTTCTTATTAAGGGTAGAATTATAAATTTAAGCTAAATTGTTACTAAATTTAGAAAGGGTCATTCTTTTTGGAACTGACCAAAAAGGAAATAGGTTCACATAAACTGGAACAGAGGGAGTACGATATAACAGAAAAGAGTACATGAAACAACTATACAAAGCAATAACTGAGTACTAGAAGAGATCACAATTTATCATTTTTCAATCTCTCGATCAATCTTTTCCTTAGAGCGAAAACCAATAAACCACGATAGTCACTCCATAACTTTCATATCATGACAAATGTACTCATATATTAAGTCAATGGCACTGCAACACCCTTCGTGCATTTATCTCAACCTCACCAAGTATGCGTATAACAGTACCAACCGGATGGCAAAAATGTCGATAACAATAATGACAGAGTAGGAAATAGGCAAGTAGCAATAATGAACGAGGATATACATATGGGAAACAATAATAGACTAGGCAGAAGGCATAGGAGTAACGACAACAATTAGGTAAAAGGAATATAAACTTCAACTAACTAGCATGGTGGAAGGTATAGATATAGATATAACAAATAAGAAAGGAACACATGATCTTTATAAGTTAACAAATAGAGGAATGAATGACTAACATGGTAGAAGACTTGTACTAAAGTGCAACAAAATAGACTCAACATGGATGCAATTATAACAACAGGAAGTAGGCATGGTGTTTGCATGTTTACAAAGTAAAAGGCATGAGCAACACAATAACAATTAAGATAGAGGATAAGGACAGGGAGGGCAGCAATGACAAGTCACATAAGAACCATAAGTACGACAATAACAGCTCAATGTAAAGGCATGAACTTATACACAAGGAAAAGATATCACAATATAATGCATGTCCCTCGTCCTCGCCTTTACAAAAACACCCATCGTGCCATGAACTCATGATAATATAAAAGCATGATAATATAAATTAAAGGGCACAACATCACCCTTCGTACTTTACACTCACATAACATGGCAGGGCATCACTCTTCGTACGTTTACTCTCAAATATTATGGCACGACATCACCTTTCGTGCTTTATACTCACATGACTTGGCAAGGCCTCACTCTTCATGAGTTACACTCTCATAACATGGCACAACATCAGCCTTCGTGTTTTACCCTCTCATAACATGGCATGGCATCACCCCTTTTTCTTTACAATCTTCCTTATCAAGCATATGTATATCAATGGTAAACAAAGTAGGAAGCATAAATAACATCAAGGAGAGTATTTAAACGAATATTCCAAATGAATCCCAATCACAACTTTCTAAGCCAACAACAGTTCAATAAACCCCCAAGAACCTTATTTTTCAAGTATTTCAATAAATCTCAAGAATGATCTACAACACGAGTATAGAATCTAGTATCTCAAGCATATCGGTCGTAGCAATTTATTAATGATTAAGCATAGTGATGACTAAATTATACACATCAATATTTTCTTAGAATTCCATCAAATTTAATCAATAAACTAAGTTTTGGTTTATAACATTTAGTTCTATATTCTTAGAATCTATGAATCAAGTAAGACTTGAAGCAAGAAGGTCACGTAATTCTACAAGGCACAGTTCGTAGCATAAGCTATCCCCGAGCATGATTAACCCTATCACATGCATATATGCTTGTCACCTCATACATGTATACTCCCGCATGTAGCAAATAATGTCAAATAGTAGGAAAATTCCCTCAACAAAGTTAGGCAAGATACTTACCTTAATTCGGCTAAATCAATACTCAATTTAGATTTTTCCTTTACAAATTCACCTCCGCTCGGTTCAATCCAATGGTTTGGTATGAAAATCCCTTCACAAAATTACCTCCAATCGAATCTAGAGTTCAAAATATGATAAAATGACGCTAAGTATCAGAATTCTCAGCTATATGCAGGCTGCAGATGTCGCATTCACGTCAAAAAGTTCGCAATTATGGACAGTTCATAATTGTGACCACATGTTCGCAATTGCGACCAAATGATTGCAATTGCAACCAAGGTTCGCAATTTCGACCATATGTTCGCAAATGCAGAGTTCGCAATTGCAAATAAAAGTTTGCAATTGCAAAGTACCAGCACCAGCAAACCCAAACTTCACCTAAATGATCTGAAACAACCTCAAAACTCATCTAGAACCTCCCGTACACAAACCATATATGCATTTCAATAATAAAACACACTACGGATATTCTCGCACCCTCAAAACACAAACGAGGTCATTTTGACCCGATATTAACAATGTTCAAACTTTAAATTACTTAACTTAATTAGTCTCTCAACCAATGATCCAAAATACACCTCATCCCCTTGGGAACCCATCAAATCATACCAACAAGTCTAAAAATATAACACAGACCTACTCGAGGCATCAAATCTCTCATAGCAACATCGAAATGGCAAATTGCGCCTCAAATCAAAATCGATGAACTTTGAACTTTAAAATTTCGCAACTCGTGCCGAAACATATCAAATCAACCGAGAATGAACTCATATTTTGCATAAAATTACCAAATGACATATTGAAGCTATTACAATTTCGGGAACTACAACCCGAATCTAATATCCTCAAAGTCAACTTTTAATCAAACTTATGAACTTTCCAAACCTTCAAATTTTTAACGTTTGCCAATTAGTGTCAAATCCTTCTAGAAATATCCAAATGCATATCCAGGCATATGCACGAGTCCAAAATAACCATCTGGACCTAATAGAACCATCAAAAACTCCGATCCGAGGTCAAATGCTAAAAAGTCAAACTTGGTCAACTCTTCCAACTTAAAGCTTAAATCATGAAGTTCATTCTTTCAAATCGTTTCTGAATAACTTGAAAACCAAAGCCGATGGTTCACACAAGCCATAATATATCATGCGGGGATACTCGAGCCCTCCAACTACCGAGAAAAGTGCAAATGCTCAAAACAACATGCCAGATCGTTACAATTATGAAGACATGTAGCAATGAAAATTATCGTTGCGATAAAATTAGCTTTTTGCCAACAATATCAGTTGTTTCTAAAAAAAAATTGGCGGTAAAGCTAATAATATGTTATCAAGACTTTTAGCAACAACTATTATTGCGGAAATAATACTTTTTTGCCAACAGATTCTCTAGTACAACTTTGGCAACAACTTGTGTATTGTTACTAAATATACGATTCATATATTTTTTACATTTTCACAAATACATGTAGAAATAATAAATTTTATGTATAGATGTTATATATATATATATATATATATATATATATATATGATGCAGTGGATACACTAACTTTCAAAAACTAAATAGTCCTAAAATGTATATTTTGACTTACAAAATGAACAAAAGCATCATATATCAAAGGTCCTTAAGTTCTATTCTAATAATAACCCAAAAATTAAATCTTCTTCCAACAGCTTGTGCACTACATGAACCGGATGTCAGGATTGTTGGTTTACGCATGCTCATCCTAAAAAGAAAATAAATATAATTAGAATTTGATAAAGAGAAGCAATAAAGTACAAAAGTGCAAAATGAAACCAGTGGAAGCTTATTTAACTACAACAACTTATAAGAACAGTAACAACATACCCAGTATAATCCCGTATAGTGGGGTCTGGGGAGTGTAGTGTGTACACAGACCTTACCCCTATATTGTGAAGATAGAGAGGGTATTTTCAATAGACCATCGGCCTAGAATAACATAGGCACCACATTAATAAAAAGAAAGACAAGAAGGGACAACACAGAGAAGCCATGTAAAAGCAATACAAAATATCAAGGTGGTAAGATGACCAAAATGACTCCGCAACAGAAACCATCAAGCTGAAAAAAGCTTGTGCAACCACCAAATAAACCTCAAAAACACTCGTAGAAACATGGTTGGGAATATCATATTACTAATGCACAACCAAAAGAACAATCACCCACAATCTGGATCATGTGCAAAGGTAAAGTGCATCGTGCCTTGATTTAATGTTTATTTCAAACTATTTCGTATAGTTATCCTTTTTCCTTTTTTGTTTTTCCACAGACAGGCAAGAAGTTATACAATCCCGGTAACAAACAACCTTTGCATATTTCAAGTCATTCTCCCATGGGCGTCCAGACCAAAAGTTCTCAAAGTCTTCTTGAAACCAAAAACATAAGAAAAACCAATAACATATTTTAAAGAGAAATAGCTGAAGCAACAACAATAACAACAACCTAGTATAATCTCACAATTAGGGTGTGGGGAAGGTACTGTGTACGTGTTGACACCCAATTTTTCCCTACATATATTTTTTAATATGCAAAATACTTTCAAAA
>MU696353.1:7344-19919 GCA_026770625.1 Nicotiana glauca | reverse complement strand
GATTGGTTGGTATGTTTGGTTGGGGTCCCGGGGGCCTCGGGTGGATTCCGGGTGGTTAACGGATCGAAAGTTGGATTTTTGGAAGAGCTGGGCAGCTGGTATCTGGTATTTCTGCTTCTGCAGAAATGGGACCGCAGAAGCGGATCCGCAGAGGCAATAGGGTGGACCGCATAAGCGGTTTTTGAACTGAGGCTCGAGGATCGCAAATGCGGTCCAAATTCCGCAGAAGCGGGACCGCATCTGCGGAGGAGGTGATCGCAGAAGCAGAAAGGGAGGCTTAGCCTAGGGCCGCAGAAGCGGCTAAATTGCCGCATAAGCGGACTCCGCAGGTGCGAAAATATTCCGCAGAAGCGGAAAATGACTGGGGCAGAAGCTTAATTTAAGTCGTGTTCATTTCTCTCATATTTTCATGGCTTGGGGCGATTGTGGAGAGCTTCAAGGAGGGAATTTTTGCCATCAATGTTAAGGTAAGTTATTCCCACCTATTATAAGTTAAATACATTGATTATATATGGATTTAAGCATGGAAATTAGAGTAAATA
Source organism: Nicotiana glauca (assembly GCA_026770625.1). Taxonomy (NCBI): domain Eukaryota; kingdom Viridiplantae; phylum Streptophyta; class Magnoliopsida; order Solanales; family Solanaceae; genus Nicotiana; species Nicotiana glauca. The sequence continues at coordinate 19,377 of MU696353.1, read as the reverse complement.
TTGAGGTTTTCATTGAAAACCTAGAAAATTATAACCTTAGATTTTAGCCACGATTCTGAGTATGGAATTAGGAGAAAATCATATATTTGAGTTCCTAAGGTCATGGGTAACCTTTGTCTTCGAGAAAAATTGGATTCCGGGCACGTGGGCCCGAGGGCATTTTGGTCATTTCACTAAACGAAGTTGGGAATTCGTACAATCTGAATTGTTAATAAGTATTTGAGTATATTCTCATTAGTTCATCGTTAAATTGGCTAGTTGGGTGCATNGTCCGTGCGTAGCTACTATTATGCTACTGTCCGGGTAGTTAGGACCCATCAGCATGCTATACTTGAATTAAATTATGAACTCATTGATGACCTGAATTATTTAAGCCACCTTTGATTAGTACACAAATTTAAAAGAAATTAAATATCATTCCTGAATTGTTAAACAGAGAATTTTCTTATTTGGATAATTATTCCTCGATAAAATTCAAATTGGCTATATGAGCATGTATATTATGTGTACCGCGTCGCATGAATGATTCGCAAGCGGGGTAATAGATTACATTAAATTGATAATTGGATTTTCTAAAAGTCTTAAGCTTCGTTTTCTCAAATTAATAAAGAGAATTGACCATTCCTGGATATTTGCTCCACGTTGACTTCCTGACTGTTTATCTGTCTGTGTGTGTTTATTTTGGAACGGGCCGAACGGCTCGGCAGATTAATAGATGCATCTATAGGCGCGTCGTCGACCCTCGGTAAGTGCACATTTATTTCTGTTGGATCGGGCCGTCGCCTTGGTATGATTTGCGCATGCTTGTGTTGCTGCCTGAACTTAATTAAATTATTATTGCCCTTTTGTGGCTTAAACATATTTTGATTATGTTTTAAAGAGAAATTCGGGAAATTTTCCTATGAAAGAACTACGTGTTTATTTATTTCCTCTATTTAATTAGAATCATGTCTATAAAGAATAAATCCACGGATTAATATGTGTAATGAGGATAAATGATCATTAGACCATTAGAGTGAGTCAAAGTTGGCTATCTCGTCTCTACCCCTTCGGGATTAGGCCGGACACTCACTGAGTACACGTTGATTACGTACTCATACTACACTTCTGTGCATTTTTGTTGCACAGGTATATATATATACAGCTCTAGCAGCCTACTGGGCGCAGCAGCACGGACAATTCGGGACTAGGTGAGTTGCAGTATTCAAGGCGGCCCGCAGCTTTTAAAGTCCCTTCTAGTAACTGTATTTCCTTCTTGTCCATTGTATTCCGGACGGATGTTATGTTGTATTTTATTTCTCTTATCAGTAGTCGCTCATGTACTTGTGACACTGGGTTTCTGGGAGGATTTACAACGGATTTGTTCTATTTATTATCATTTAAATTTGAATTCTAGTAATGAACTTTTATTTATAAAAATTGGATGGAAAAACCTTAGATTTTTTTTTTGTATTAAAAGAGGAATTAATTAGTGAGTTAGTTGGCTGGTCTGACAGAGGTGTCCGGCGCCACCACGACCCTTAGTGGATTTTGGGTCGTGACAAATATGCCATCTTCTTAGAGGCCTAGTTTGGTGCCACTTGCCAAAATGACAAGGCATGCCGAGTCAAATTAAAGGGCCAATAAAACTGCGCCACGTGTGCAAGTGACATGTTCTAGCAAATCAAATGCGTCCTTGTCACACTTCAATTTGATTGGTCGGAAAGAGTTTGTTATTATTATCATAATTCTTCCCTTTCACAACTATAAATAGGGGTCTTCATAACTAGAAAAGATAACAAGAAGCAAGAAAGAGCTTGTAGATCAAACATTGCAAAGTCCTCCACAAGTGTCAAGCTTCAAGCAATCAAGTTCATGCTCAAAAATGAAGAACAAATCAAGTTCAAGCTCAAGAACGAAAAATAAATCAAGGTCAAGTTTAAGCAATCAAGATCAAGAACAAGACCATCGTCCGTGGCAATAAATATAGATTCAAGATCAAGCTCAAATGGCCTTAAATTTATTTACTATTAGAAAGAAGAATCAGAGGATTCATAGATATTGTAAGGCTCAAATATTTAAAATAAAATACTACGATTGTTACAGTATTTTTCGGTCTTGATTTTATTTTCTCGACGGAATTTATTGTCTACAAAACCAACCAACACCTATTGAGAATTTTATTTTTCATGAATGATTTCCCTAATTAAACAACCTACATCGAATATTTATATCTTAAAAACTTAATAATTTGCATATACATATGGGTCCTTTACAGTAACACAAAATAAATATATCAATTTACTCTGACAAGAAATATAGCCTTAAATTCAAGTTTTACACCGGAACGCACTTACAAGTAGAATAGGAAGACATCTAATATGCAAAATCATAATTACATTGTTATACGACATAAGATTAAATCCATCAATCAGTTTTCCGAATTACAAAACATGAACCATCTGAATGAACATAGGACTGAAAATCCTGAGTACATATAAACCTTCATTATATTGCTCGACATTCCATCAAAGCATTCGTAGTTGTTGCATGCCACAAATAAAAATACATAAAATGCACTAATTATATAAACTGGAAGATGTTAAAGAAAGGGCTTAAAATTTAAAAAAAAAAAAAAAAAAAAAAAGCAGTGTTGAACATGATCGATCTTTAATTGGTTCTCAGTTGTGCCTTGGAGGGTGATGCCTTGGTGATTTATAATCTGCTGTAAATGCAACAAATTCAGCTCTTTCTTTCTTCCCTCCAGATTGCGAGAGTGGACGTCTGCTCATAATTTGTTCACCTTTTAAATTTACAGTTAAACCCACCCTCTCTTGCTTGGTTGCTGCAATATTAATATCTTCTTTCATGACTTTTCCTGTATATGCCATTTGAGATCTTTTCATTTTGTTGCCTCTTATCACAGCTGCTTCATGTTCTCCACCAGTATTTGCCTATGAAATCCAAAATAAATAACAAGTTATAAAATCATAAATTGTGTAAATCTAAAAATGTGTAAGCTGAAAACATATCAATATGTATAATTAACCTTTATATATTCACGGATAATGTAAGAAAAAGTTACATTGCTAAATCACCTAAAAGATAATTACATATGTTCGTCCACAAGAGATAAGACAAACATGGAAAATAAAACAGGTTACCTGTTATAACACATTAAAATGCATTGTACAAAAACTTGTTACTATCCGTGTATACGTCAAAACATTATATGAAATGGAAAAGGAAGAAAATTAAACGAAATGGATGTTTCATTACAAATAAAACCTCTCTATTTGGTGCTGAATTGCGTCTTTTGTTTGCACCACCACCTATACTCAAATCTCCTGCAAAATATAGGCTATTAAATCCTAGAAGTATAGATTTCTAGTAATGCATTTTAGTTCTCAAGAGTATTAGTGCATCCAAAATGAAATAATGAAAGAAAGACATTTATACCTTTGTAAGAACTCGTGCTTGGGAGAATATGAGCAATTAAGATTAGGAGTACTAGTAAGCATAAAATCCTAATAATAGGTAGCATTCTTCTTAGCTTCTTCTTTATTTGGGGTATGTTTGTTTTTTCAAGCATCTAAAGACAAAGAATGAATGTAAGAATATAAAGTGATCTTTATAGGGAGAGTACAGAAGTCAAACATATGTTACAAATACCAAAAACTTCCACGTTTCGCAAATCCCAAGTCAATGCAGAAGACTAGGGTTACAAATTTAAAACTTCAAATTCACGTTAACAAATTAAGTACGTACATTTACAAAGGGGACCAAGTTAATTTGCATGCATTCCAATGATAAAAGATTTTTCGTGAAAATTTGGTGATGATCCATGTGTCAGTCAATTTACCAGTTCTAGCATCTCGAGATTGTTGAGAAATTCTCTTTAAAATTCATCAACAACACTGGCACCGATCAACGTATCTCTTTATTTTTTCTCATCCTTCTTTGAGTATCTGGTATTCGATGTTGGGGGACAATAATTTAAGTAAATAAAAAGTATGATTTATCTAACAGCTTAAGTTTTTAAAGGTGATATATGGTCGCACACTTTACATGGTATTGTTATGTTGATGAAGAGGCAAATTCGAAAATAAAGAACACCAAATTTTAACGAGGAAAATCCTTCAAATCGAAGGTAAAAAACACGGGATCAAAAAGATTCAAAAAAGAGCCACTATAACAATAAGAAAGTTACAAAAGTTTTCCAAACTGGCTACACAACAAGTGACAAACACGGAGCAACAATGGCAATAAGAGCAACAACTAATCAATTGAAGAAAGAGTATAATCCACAAAAACAAAGCTGTTGTTCGAGGCTCGAAATCAGATGCTACGAGCCTCAGTCAAAATTTCAGCCTGATCCTACGGTTAACAAATCGGTAAACGTGATTTGAATGTTGGCTGGTCGGAATAAAAATCTGCAGCAAAACAAATATTTTTGTTCTCTCTTCTCTCTTGACGAAAGCTCTCTCAAAAACCACTCTTATATGCTTAAGTCTTTTAAAGACTTGTATTAATGAGCATAGAATAATTTTCCAAGGTTTTCCTATTTATAGATCATGAGTGGTGCTTTCTGTTAAAGCCAAAACCCACTCAAAATAGGAATAAACCAAATCTAATTCCAAATAGGAATGGAAACTAAAAGAGAATAGGATTATTCCATTGGGCCTTTGGCTGGACAACATGGACATGAGCCCAACAAACTCCCCCTCCAGCCAAGGGGCCAAATGTGTCTTTAAGTAGAGGAACTATTGACAAGCTTCATGCCAGGGAAATTTTTACAAAATTCATGTTTATCTGCAAGCTTAACTATGAAGTCCTCAGGCTGCTCCATATAAGTCTCCTCATCTAAATCACCATTAAGAAAAGCAGTCTTGATATCCATCTGCTCAACCTCTAGATCTAGACTTGCGGCTAAACCTAGAACCACACGAATAGAAGATATCTTCACAACAGGGGAGAAAATTTCATCAAAGTCAACTCTCTTTTTCTGGCCAAAACATTTAACAACTAACCTCGCCTTGTATCTAGGCACAGAGATATGCTTATCTTGCTTTATTCTGAATATCCATTTGTTAGATAAAGCTCTCTTATCTTTCAGCAATTTCACTAACTCATATGTGCCATTTTCATGGAGTGACTTCATCTCATCTTCATTGCTTCGATCCACTAATCTTTGTTAGTATCTTGCATGGCTTCATCATAATTCTCAGGTTCTCCAGTATCAGTCAAAAGTACATACTCATCGGGAGGATAGCGCATGGACTTTTGCTTCTCCCTTGTAGATCTTCTAAGAGAGGTTTCAGGAGCATTCGAAGTAGTTATTTGTGTAGGAATTGGTTGCTGATCAACCACAATTTCATCAATTGGAGCATCCATAACATCTACACCATGATGATCATTTTGATCTTGATCACTATCTCCATCATTGTCTTGGGTTCCTTCATATGCAATAGGTGCCATAGCAATTGAAATTGGATCAATATCACCTAAGCTCTCATTACTCTGAGAATCTATCTTCTCAGCTTTGTCAATATCTTCAATAGTTTTGTCTTCAAAGAATATTTCATCACGACTTCTAATAAGTTTATTGTCAACTGGATCATAAAAACGATACCAAACTCATCTTGACCATAACTGATAAAGATGCACTGCTTAGTTTTGACATCCAGTTTCGATCTCTCATCTTTAAGAACATGCACACAAGCTTTAGACCCAAAAACTCTCAAGTTATCATAAGAAAAATCTTTGGTAAACCAAACTTTATCTGGGACATCACTATCCAAAGCAACTGCAGAAGACAAATTGATAATATAAGCAACAGTATTAAGTGCTTCCGCCCAAAATGTATTTGGAAGTTTAGCTTCTGAAAGAAAGCATCTAACTCTCTCAACTATAGTTCTATTCATCCTCTTTGCCAAACCATTCAATTGAGGCATCTTGGGCGGAGTTTTCCGATAACGAATTCCTTGTTCCTTACAATAATTATCAAATGGACTGCAATATTCACTACTATTGTCAGTGCGAATATATTTTAATTTCTTCCTCGTTCGTCTCTCAACTAAGGCCTAAAATTCCTTAAACGCACCGAATTTTTTATCTTTGGATTTCAAAGGATACACCCAGAGCTTACGAGAATGATCATCAATGAAGGTCACAGAGTAAAGTGCACCACCTTTTGACTTTACTTTAAAAAGGACCACACAAATCAGAGTGTACTAACTCCAATAATTCGAATTTTCTTGAAGGAGGATGGTTATGAAAGGAAACCCTTTTTAGTTTGCCAGCTAAACAATGGATACACCTTTTCAGCTTTGCTTGTTTCAATCTAGAAAGAAAACTTTTCTTAGCCAAACACGTAATCCCCCTATCGCTCATATGACTCAGTCTTCGGTTCCACAATTCTGATAAAGCATCACTTTCCACCAGATTTATGGAGTCATTAAGAATAGATCCTTGTGTCACATATAATTGACCAGACTTGACTCCTCGAGCCACTACTAAGGAGCCCTTGGTGAGCTTCCATTGGCCATTAAATAGAGCATTATGGTAACCTTCATCATCTAATCTTCCTGCAGAGATCAAATTGAAAGGAAATTCTGGAGCTTGCTTGACATCTTAAAGAACTAACGTTGAACAATTATTAGTTTTCAAACAAATTGTGTCAACACCAAATACCTTAACTTCACTGGCATTGCCCAACTTTAACACTCCAAAATCAATATGTGTATAAGATGAGAAAAAATCTTTTCTTGGTGTAACATGTGAGGTAGCTCCAGAATCTACTACCTAGCTCGTCTCATGGGATACCAAATTGATGATGTTTTCATCATAAGCAAAAAAAAGGTCATTTCGAACAATAGGAGCAATATTGTTCTCGTAATCTTCGGCTTGCTTTCCTTCTCTAGTGTCTTGATTCAACTTGTGGCAAAACCTTTTGATGTGTCCTTTCTTTCCACAGTGGTTGCATGTAATATTATAGGATTTGGACTTTGACTTACTTCTATTTTTGCCTCTATTCCTTGAGCCTCTTGTTCTATCTCTCCCCCGATCTTCTGTAACCAAGATATCTGCTTGTGAGGATGAACCCTGATATTTTCTCCTTACTTCCTCGTTTTATACACTACTCTTGGCATCTTCCATGGTGACCTTACCTCCAGGAGCTGAATTTGTCAAAGAAAAATGAAGAGTTTCTCAAAAGTCTGGCAGAGTATTAAGAAGCCAAAGTTCTTGTATCTCATCATCAAAATTAACTCTCATTCTGGATAGCTGATCAAAGACACCCTGAAAATCATTTATGTGATCAAGGATATGGCTGCCTTCCTTGTATTTAAAGGTCATCAATTGCTTTAGCAGAAATAATGTGTTGTTACCGGTTTTTGAAGCATAAAGAGTCTCTAGCTTTTCCCAGAATGATCTCTCATGTATCTCGTTCACAATATGGTTGCGAACATTATCTTCAACCCATTGTCGTATATATCCACCAGCTTGTTCGTGCTCGAAATCCCAATTTTCATCGGATATACTCTCGGGTTTATAAGCTGAAAAAATGGATAGATGCATTTTCTTCACGAACAACATGTCTTTCATCTTGCTTCTCCAAACATTATAATTTCTCCCATTTAAACATATCATCTAGCTCATATTTGCCTCCATTCCGTAATAATCCGGATAAATAACCAAGGCTTTATTACCACTGTTGTGTCGAGGAAGAGGCAAACTCGAAAATAAAGAAGATAAAGAACACCAAATTTTAACGTGAAAAACCCTTCAAATCGAAGGTAAAACCACGGGATCACAAAAATCCAAAAAAGCTCCACTATAACAATAAGAGGGTTACAAAGTTCTCCAAATTGGCTACACAACAAGTGGCAAACACGAAGCAATAACGGCAATAAGAGCAACAACTAATCAATTGAAGAAAGAGTATAATCTACAAAAATAAAGCTGTTGTTCGAGGCTCGAAATCAGATGCTATGAGCCTCCAAAGACGATCTCCATCGTTCAAATCTAAGACCAAGATGTTACGAACACTCAGTTAAAATTTTAGCCCATTCCAATGGTTAACGAATCGGTAAACATGATTTGAATGTTGGCTGGTTGGAATAAAAATCTGCAGCAAGACAAATATTTTTGTTCTCTCTTCTCTCTTGACGAAAGCTCTCTCAAAAACCACTCTTATATGCTTAAGTCTTTCAAAGACATGTATTAATGAGCATAGAATAATTCTCCAAAGTTTTTCTATTTATAAATCATGAGTGGTGCTTTCTCTTAAAGCCAAAACCCACTCAAAATAGGAATAAACTAAATCCAATTTCAAATAGGAATGGAAACCAAAAGAGAATAGGATTAGACCATTAGATCATTGACTGGATAACATGGCATGAGCCCAACAGGTATCAGAGTAGATATAGATCTTGGTTTCAAATCTTATAACCATCTATTATTAAAGAATTTCAATGTTCTTGACTTATCATAAAGAGTCAAGCTCCGATATGAAGGGATATATTAGAGGCATATAATTAAGTAAAAAATAAAATTTTGCACTCTATAACAACTTCAACTTTTAAATAAAATGGTCATATAATTCTTTATTCGAAAAATAGAGATTTGATTAATCCAAATTTGCGCCGAGAAAGCTTACTATTCAAGTAAACTGCTCTCTATGGAATGTAATTCATTCCAACAACTCAAATTAAAATCGATATCTGCTATTAATGGGGAGAGGTCTTTGTCATTTAACTATAGGGAGTAGCGGCAAACGAGCGGGCCGAGTTATATATGGGCGGGTAAAAAATGAGTAATGCAAAACGGATAAACTATCCGATCCGATCCATATTTAATTCAGATAAAAAACGGCCTAACCAATATAGATATTCATGTTATCCATGGCCTCTTGAATATGATCCCTTTTGGAGGAATTCTTAGTCTTCTGAATCTGAAGAACCCCCAATTTGAGGTTTTATAAATATAAAAGTTAAATTTAGTAGTTATCCATTGACTAAGTGAATAATATGGTTCTTATTCATATTACACTCGTTTTTAAAAAAATTATTATTCAACCTATTTTTTAATAAACAATATGAATGAATAATTATTTTTTTTAACCATTTTACCACCACTAACTACATATATTGAAATTAGAAGTGAATGAGTGGTTTAATTAGAACCGTTAATTACAAGTGGGGACTCAAACTGTTGGGGGATGAGAAATATTGTACTATAACGTGGAGAGGAAGGTATAAGTGTTTCGTGCTTGTCTGCCGCCATGCACTCAACGAGAAGAGAATTTTCTGTTTTTTTTCCAATGTCTGGATTGCCTCGACTTCACTTTTTGCCATGTGTTTCTCCTCATTTTAATTAAAAGCAGTTTGTTTCTCTTTTGGGAATTCTCTCCGTTGGTAAATTACAAGAGCAAGAGACAATAAATTAAAGAGGAAATTGATGTGTTAAAGTTGGCCTAAAATCATCGACATGGTACACCGCTACTTTTTTTCACCTCACTCAAAAAAAAGTATTAATATAATTTATGTGAACCCATTTGACTGGGCACGAAGTTTAAGAAAAGAGAGAAGACTTTTGAATTTGTGGTGTTAAATGAGGTACATATATTTTGTGTGGCTATAAATCATTGCATAAAGGTAAATTATTTCCAAATAAGGAAAGTGATCATTCTTTTTGGCACGGACCAAAAAAAAAAGTTCACATAAATTAAAATGAATGGAGTATTATTCTTACTTGCCATCCACACGACTCGAACCTCTCATCAGTATATTGGTATAACGAAGATACTCTATCACTAAAGTAGGGTGGCAAATGAGCTGTTTGGAATGATATTAGGCGGGTCAAGACGATTGTAAAAATTGCACGGGCAAGCTATTTAATTTGGTCACCATCATTTAATATATATTCACTTATTAATTTTTTTTGACTTGTATCACTTTTTAAACAACTTCATGCCTTTTCTCCTCCTCCTCCGTTCGTTTTCTTTTTCTCCTTCTTCTTCTTCGGTTGACAATAATTTTATATGGTGGTTGTGAACATATTTTAATATAATTTTTGATGTTTTACAATGGTGAACTATTATGACACTATATTTTTTACTATTACTTAAGGTTTCTTCTTTTTTTTTTCTTAATTGCAAAATGGATTTATTAAATTTAATGTTGTTTTGACAAATTGATGATTGGGGTTTGTTCCTGATGATATTTGGAGGTTATGTTTCAAATTTAAACTCATTTAGAGTAGATTTAGGTATTAAATCGTATATTGGATTGTTATAATTCGAAGAACGAATTTCTGTTTCTAGGCAATTTGCAATTCAGGCCTATTTGGCCTTAAGTGCATAAAAACACTGGTTGCACTTCAGACCTTTTGGCCTTGAGTGCATCTCAAGTGTAATTTTTCATTTCAGATTAACATTTGTTGCACTTCTGACTTATTGACCTTAAGTGTAGCAAAACATTTGTTGCACTTCAGAACTTTTGGCCTTAAGTGCACCAGAAGTGTATATTTTCACTTCAGACTTATTGGCATTAAGTGAATGAAAACATTTATTGCACTTCAGATTTTTTGATCACTTCAGAATTATTCGCCTTAACTGAATGAAAACGTTTGTTGCACTTCTGACTTTTTGGCCTTAAGTATATTTGAATTGTAATTTTTCACTTCAGACTTATGGCCTTAAGTGCATCTGAAGTGCAATCAGACTTATTCTCCTTAAGTGCATGAAACTACTAGTTGTACTTCAAACCTATTTGGCCTTAACTTTAGACTCGATAAGTCTGAAGTTGATCATAAAGTGGGTGCACTTGCAAATCTTTTTGTAAAGTAAGTATAGGTTCAATTGTGACCCCAAAACTGAGTATAGATGCAAAAGCCCCAAGATGAATTGAGTAAATAAATGAGTTAATGCCCAACTTTACCCAAAGTTTATTTGGGTCAAGATAGACTGGGTCTTGATGGGCTAAACAATTGATTTTAACCCAGCCCGCTCAACTTGACCCAAATCTTTACAATATTCTCAACTTTTAAACAAATCAAAATCCAATATTTAAAAAAAATATATATTCCCAAATAATATCCTTTGACTCAAATCATGATATAATTTGAATTATATTGTGATACCTAAAAAATGATAAATAGCACGGGCTAGCCAATTTTCGGATTGGTCATTCAAAAATAGCAGTTTTTGCCAAGTCATTGAAAAATAGTCACTATTTTGCTACAACTGAGACCGATCCAGCATAATATACTGGAGTTCGGTGCACCTGTGCATGAACTTCCAGTATATTATGCTGGACCAGTAGATTTTACTAGCTCCAGTATAAAATACTAGAGCTCTAGTATATTATACTGGAATTCCAGTATATTATGCTGGAGTATTTTCTGGATTTTGAATAGTGTTTTCGTTCACATTTATCTTTACATGAAAAGTAGCTAAATTTTGATGACTTTTAAAATTGTGATCATTTTGAATTTCTCCCCTAAAAAATAGCTCAGTACCCCCCCCCCCTTTTATTTATTGTTACAAATTTTATTTATTATTTTCCTTATTGCGATAATGTGTTTCTTCTTTATTTTCAGATTATTCTCATGTTTGCTGATAATTTTTGTCAATAATTGTTAGTTAAATGAATCATTTGACATCATAAAAAAAAAGTACTAAATTTGTTGAAATAAAAAAGGTAATTTTTCTATATCATACTCCCTCCGTTTTAATTTATGTGAACTCATTTGACTGCGCAAGGAGTTTAAGAAAAGAGAGAAGACTTTTGAATTTGTGGTGTAAAATAAACCACATATATTTTGTGTGGCTATAAATCATTGCATAAAGGTATTGTTTCCAAATAGGGAAAGTGGTCATTCTTTTTGGCATAGACTAAAAAGAAAATATGTTCACATAAATTAAAACGGAGGAAGTAATAAGAAAGTACTCATTTTGTTGAAATAAAAGAAAATATTTGTCTACATTATGAAAAGAATATATTTTAAATATTATTTTTATATATTTTGGGTGGGGGTAGTTGGGTGGTGGGC
>MU696345.1:81333-111796 GCA_026770625.1 Nicotiana glauca | reverse complement strand
ATTGGTTAATCAATAAGCAAGCAACGCTTTCAAGGTGAAATCAAAGTTATCATGGCAAGTGAAGGAGCAATCGCCACAAAGTCAAGGCCACAAACCAACCACCACATTTTAAACTGACAAGATTTTTTTTTGATTGAAACAGGGGTAGAAATTTCATTTGTTTCGGAGAAACCCACCTTAAGTAAAGGCAGGCACCAGACAAGTTTGACGGTAAGTTTTCAGGACCCTCCTGGAAAATGAGACTTAGTTTAAATTTCAAAACAATCATGAGTAGCATAATTTAGCATAAATGTACCCCAAAAGGAATATAAGTTGGTTTAAAAGTTTGCATGTTTAAGATAGGATTCAATTAGGAGTTTTCAGGACCCTCTTGGATAATGAGACGTAATTTCAAGGTCTGCTTAGATAACAAGATATAGTGGAAGTCGTACCTTCAGTAGATATACCTTAGGTTAAAACTGTTTTTAATTAGAAGTTGTCAGGACCCTCCTGGATAATGGGGAGTAGTTAAGACCTCTTAGATAACAAATGTAGTGGGAGTAATACCTTTAGATGATATAACTTAGGTTCGTAATTGATAGGAGTTATCAGGATCCTCCTGGATAATGGGATTTTAGCTTTGAAATTTTTCATGATATTTGGTAACACGATTCAATTAACACTAACAGCTATACCCAGCCACCAAACTGGGACAAAAAATTTTCTTTGTTTGTCTATATGTTGTAAGAAGGCGCCCACCTGGAGAACAAGGGAATACCTTTCAAGCATCGCAGTCAGGCGCCCACCTAGAGAACAAGGGAATACTTTTCAAGCTTCAGCAATCAGGCGCCTACCTGGAAAACAAGGGAAGTACAATTCAATTTTAGCTTTTAAGTTTTAGTATTTGATAACATGTTGTACCCAGTTACCAAACTGGGGCAGAAAATTTTCTTTGTTTGTCTATTTTGTTGCAGTCAGTAGCCCACCTGAAGAACAGGGGAATACTTTTCAAGCATTGCAAGTAGGCGCCCACCTGGAGAACAATGGAATCCTTTTCAAGCTTCAGCAGTCAGGCGCCCACCTGGAAAATAAGGGAAGTATAATTCAATTTTAGCCTTTAATTTTTAATATTTGATAACATGTTGTACCTAGTTACCAAACTGGGGCAGAAAATTTTCTTTGTTTGTCTATTCTGTTGCAGTCAGGAACCCACCTGGAGAACAAGGGAATTCTTTTCAAGCATTGCAAGCAGGCGCCCTCCTAGAGAACAAGGGAATACTTTTCAAGATTCAGCAGTCAGGCGCCCACCTGGAAAATAAGGGAAGTATAATTCAATTTTAGCCTTTAATTTTTAATATTTGATAACATGCTGTACCCAGTTACCAAACTGGGGCAGAAGATTTTCTTTGTTTGTTTATTTTGTCGCAGTCAGGAGCCCACCTGGAGAACAAGGGAATACTTTTCAAGTTCAGCAATCAGGAGCCCACCTGGAGAACAAGGGAATACTTTTCAAGTTTCAGCAGTCAGGCGCCCACCTAGAAAACAAGGGAAGTACAATTCAAATTTTTGCCTTTAATTTTTGATATTGGATAATATAATGTACCATGTTACCAAACTGGGGCAGAAAATTTTATTTGTTTGTTTATTTTGTTGCAGTCAAGAGCCCACCTGGAGAATAAGGGAATACTTTTCAAGTGTTGCAGTCAGGAGCCCACCTGGAGAATAAGGGAATACTTTTCAAGCATCAGCAGTTAGGAGCCCGCCTGGAGAATAGAGGAACACATTTCAAATTTAACAGTCAAGCATCGCTTGGAGGAATGGCAAAACATCTCCGATCACAATGCTAGGCAACAACACAAGAATTCCGTTGGAAGAACACAAGTTCAAGGCAACATAAGAACAAGTTTGAAGACATAGATAAGACTATTCTTGTAATTCATAGATTATAGCTTAGGCTAGCTTCTTTTTCTTTTGACCCGGTGTAATAAGGAGGTCAGCGAGCAGTAGCAGCAACAGCAATGAGATCACAGCTCCTGGTACTCCAAACTACCAAACCTTCCCGAACTACACTGACCTGATTCCTGTTTAAGCCAGGATATGTAGGCAACCTCTGAAGCAGGGTGCGGTCAAACTCATTCAAAATGCTTCACATGAAATGTTCAAACGGGCAAAAATCGCTTGTGTTTGCTCACTTATCTTTGCCCGAGAACTCTGCGTGTTCCCGAGCAAAGAGGGGCAGCTGTGAGCACGTAATTTTTGCCCTACATGAATTATTCCCAAAAATTCAAACAAAATAATTTCTTTATTATTTTTCAATTTTCTGTGAATTTTATGTTATTTTCTGGTAATTATTGCATTTTATTTGTGCATATTAATTCATATGAAAATACAAAAAAAAAATACATTTGCATTTAGAGATTTAATTTCACATTTTAGTATTAATTAGGGGTTAATTTTTTTAGAACAAAATAGGAAGAAAATAGCAAAAAATGATACTCATTGCGTTTTTAGTTTAAATTTGTATTAGTTTGCATTTTAATTGGGAAATCTAATTTTAGTGTTAATTTGGGTGTGAGTTTTAATTTAGCATTTTAATAAAATCAGAAAAAATATATAAAATATAATTGAAAACAAAATAAAAAAAAAGAAGCAAAAGAAAACAATGAATAAAAAAGAATTAAAGGCTGTTTTAAGAGAGGACCCGAAATTGGGCCACCTTGTATAGGTCTGCCTAGCCCAAGTGCTCAAATGACCCTGAGAGACTAGGCCCAATCCCCCCAGACCCGGTCCGACTCCTCAATAAGTTCAAACGACGTCGTTTTCCAGGAGTCAATCACATCCGTTGTTTCTTAATCAAACGGACGAGATCGTCCTATGATCTTTACATATATATGTCCGAAAACTTTATTCCCCCCACCCCCATTTCCTCGTCTCCCTCACCCTACCTCTCCTCTCAAACCCTAATCCAAGCCGCCACCAAACCCCACCGCCTGAGGGTGGCGCCGCCGCCTCCAATCGCTCTGAAAATAACACCATATCTCCCTCTCCTCTCCCTCATCACTAATCCACAACCATATTCCCTTGAATCAAACCCAGAAGCTTCGAATATTTGTTTGAAAATCGAGTCTCAAAACACAAGTTCATCCAAATGACTCCAAATCTTCACCATACAGTCTCCTCGTCCTCCCTTTCCCAAATTCGTGGTTATTTTCTTTCGAAGTTCACCAGACCGCCTCTAATTTTAAATCTAGGGTTTCAAGTTTTTCAGCCATTTAAAAGCTTCACTCTCGGATGATTTTGATTAATATTATGAGTTTATTTCGACAAATATAAACCAATAATATCAATTAAATTCGTTCCCAAAAATTAAATAAGCTCGAAGATTAATTTAGTAAGTCATTTTCCCCTTTTCAGTTTCGATTTAGTTCGCTTCTTGTTCTATCTTTTAATTAAGTGTAGTTTTAATTTCTGAATATTTTAATTAGTAATTTGTTTGTGATATAACTCTGTAGATTAGATTGTTAGTGATACATGCTTCTATTAGTTCTTAGTTTAATTTTCATTTTTATTTGTTTAACCTGTTTTTGTCTTGTTCATTTTTTAGTTAGTCAATAGTTAGTATAATTGTTAGGTATTAATTCAATTTTAATTAGTTTAAATGATTAGTTTCAGTCAAATTTGTTTGAAAATTGTTGCTCCTTGATCTTCCTGATACTTCACTTCGATTCTGTGGTTAGTTAGTTAATTCAATTGTAGGATTTGTTCTGTGATTAGTCAGTTAATTAGTTTTCAGTTTAGTTATTATCAATTGGATGCATTATTAGAGTTGTAGGACTTAGTTTGGAGTATAGCTGATTGAGCTTTGGTTGAACAGTAATTTTAGGAGGTAATAAGGGTAGTTTGTGCATTGGAAAAGGGTAGTTTATTAAGATTGGTAAATTCAAAACAAAGGCAAGGGTAGTATAGGCATTGCATAGGTAAAAGAATACTCTAGAACCTTCTAGATAGGGGTACAAATAGAATTTCAGTAATTTTAGTGGTAGTAACTTGAGTGACAAGTCATGAAATGAGGGGTAGATAGATAAAAACTGAAAGAATTGAAAAGGGACTAGGGGTGTAAATGTAAATCTGAAGTTTCTCCCCTACCTTGCCTATAAAAGGCAGTCATCTCTGCCTTGTGAAAGAAGTTTTTAACCCCTGGAAAAATCAAAAGTTTGGAGCCTCCAAAAGTTCCCCCCCAAAATCTCTCTAAGTGAGAGACCCCTGGAAAAAATCAGAAGTTTTTCAGCCTCCAAAAAATTCACCCAAAAAGCTCTCTCTAATTTTCAGATCTAGATTTGAAATTCAAACATTCAAAAATCCAAAAACAATAGAAAAATCAGTAGAAAAAACCAAAAATGATCACTGTTTCATTGGAAATTGTAGGTTAATTTTGATATTCTAGTTATCAATTCACATCTCCTAGTTCTCTCTTTAGTTGCTAAAATTTCGGAGGTATTCCTAGTTGATTTCAAGCAGTTTTTGGGTTTGGTCGAGGCATTTTGAGATCAATTTGGGTGTTGTTCTGCTGTGAGGTGTTGCTGTTTTCATTATAGAAGTCATTTGTGATTAGTTGAATTTGTTGTGGCTGGATCTGTTAATCCATTGGTTTTAAAAGCATTTCTATACTCCTAACTCATTTCTGGGCTGAAGCATTGGTGTAATTGTGGCTGCGTGAGTTCAAATTGTTGTTGCTGTTCTTACTGCCTCATCTAACCTCTACTTCTTCTCCTGTTATACACTGAATTCCAGGTACATCTTCTGGATTCCATCTGATGTAGACTTCAAATGGAAGGAATGAAGTAAAATTCACGCTCAGTTTTATTATAAATCCCAGTTGTTTCACGTTGTTGTATTGTGCTTACTTGTAACTAATTGGACTGTTGGATTCTCATATTTGTATAACTGTTCTGCCAGTAGTCTTAGTGGTATGATTTATGTTAATTGAATTGTTAATTTTAGAACAGGGAAAACGTGTTTTAAGTAGTAATCAATATGTCTAGTGCAGTTTCAAGTCCAGACTATTCATTGTAGTTGTGTCAACGCTGGTTATCATCATTTGCTAATAATCACATCGCTAGGCTGTTGTAGTTATAGAATTAGTCTAACAATAATGTCAAGTTGAGGTGTATTTTGTTTAGCTTTGGTGTGATTCAGTTCCAAAGCTTATTTCAACCCCCATCACACATCAAGGTCGTTGTTGAACTATTAAGAATACAATATAGAATTTGGAATCAACTTTGAGGCTAATGCATATTTGCATTCATGTTATCATCAAAAATATTGGCTTAATTCCAACGTTTGAAACACGTAGTATCGGGTTAATTGAGTAAATGCATATTATCTTTCCTTGTCACAATTGTGAATGCACTTGGCATAACTTGAACGAACTTCAGTGATGTTTGGATTAATTGAGTCAAAATCTGGGCTCAGTTTACTCAAGACTGGACAGCCCAGTTTCAGGCCTTTGAGGTTTCAAGGCCTTAATGAGAGGCTCAGGTGCACGCTTGATTGGTGTATTCGTGTAGGCCTGGGCCAAGCTTATGACTGGCCCCCTTTTTGTGCATATCTTGATTATGGTTTTTATACGGGCTGCATCCAAGCCCAAAAATGATTAAGAACTTGCCTTCGTATGGGTTTGTGGACCCACCTAATAACCACTAGGTAATACTAATTAATTAGGATTTTTTCTTTTGTTATTAGGGACGAATAAAAATAGAAAATTATAGATTGCTTTAGGTTTGGCCTTTTGAAAATAAAACGAGATGAGCTTCGCTAAACAAAACAAACAAATTGCGGGGCCCTCAATAAATGCTATATAAAAATACTTATAATTCGGGCGGACCATTTAGCGAATTTTACGGTTTTTTCCAAAGATAATAAACGCGTAGTTGCTCTAGGCCCGTATTTTAATAAAATTACCTTCTTAATTATGGGTGCACATTGATATGACCCAAATTCAAATCTCAACGGAGTCGAAATGTGTTGACAACCACGGGTGCACTGGTGCTACGTGGTTCGAGACACATTCTCACGACGTTGCAATTCTTATTAAAAATAAAAATAAAAGCGGATTACTAATAAAAGGCACATAAGTTAGAACATATTTTGAAATTAGATAAAATCAAATACAATAGTTGAGCGACCGTGCTAGAACCACGGAATCCGGGAATGCCTAATACCTTCTCCCGGGTTAACAGAATTCCTTACTCGGATTTCTGGTTCGCGGACTGTTAACAGAGTCATAATTTCCTCGGTTCGGGATTCAACCGGTGACTTGGGAAACCATTAGTCTCTCAAGTGGCGACTCTGAACTTTAATAATAAATCCCGTTCTGATTGTTCTTTAAGTGAAAAAAACTCCTTTACGCCCTCACGAGGTAGTAGCGAAAAAGGAGGTGTGACAGACATGCTGTTAGGAGTTGTTTTGGTGTTACTCTGACATGTGGATAGGCCCAATTACAGGAGAGACTCTGCCGAAATTTCTGAAAAATTTGGGAGTTAGAAAAATTTGGGATATTGAGATGTGAAAAGAAAGAGATAAGTTATATTATGTGTTTGAGTACGAACTCTACTTCTCATTTGAGGACAAATGACCCAAAGTGAGGGAGAATATAACACCCCGTATTTGATGGGTGTGTAGGCACGAGTTGCTATAGCCAGTCGAGACAATTGTTGATGTGAAAATTGTTGATACCTAATTTTTTCCCAAAATATTTTAAAACTGCATATATACCTTCAAAACCAGGCATTAATACCAATTGGTATTTTTCTATAATTTTCCTATATTTTATTAATTTATCTAGCATTTTATTCCCAATAAATAATTACAAAATGGCATTACAAATGATTTCAAAAACATCTCTACATTTAATTTATAATTTATGGTCCTATTCAAACCAAATTATCTCATAATTAGCCAAATTGGTACCTTTTGGCTATAATTGCAATAACTTTACAATTATAGCCCAATCATATGATTTTATATTACTTTTGACCGGAAATTAATTATTTGTATTTTTAAATACTAATCAATCATTTTTAACTATTTCCATGCATAAAATTCATTTTTTACAATTATCAACTATTTTGATAAATTATTTAATTTAATTTAATGGTGTATTTAACAAATAGCCAATTCCATTTTTAATTCTAGCCTAATTAAATCATATCCCAACCCAATTAAATTAGCCCAAAGACCAAGGCCCAAACCTAAATCCTAGCCAACCCAATCCCTGGTCCAATCTGGACCGTTGATCAATTCTAATCAACAATCCAGATCCCCCTTTCCATAATTAACCTAAAGACTACCCCCCAAATCCTCATTCACATCCTCTCCGCCGTTACATCTCATGTCTCTCAAAATCCTCTCTGCAAAACCTAGCTCCTACTCGCTGGACGTTGGCTCGTCGGTAACCATGGTGGTCTCACCACCATCCCCAGCCCGTGGCTCTCTTCCTATGACCGTTTGTTGCTGCCTTGAGGCCCTCAAAGGAACCAGAAGGTGGTTCACTCACCTCCCATGATTTCTATGTCATTCTTAGGACGTTCATAGCCATCCGAGTAAGATTCTACCATCTCCGGCTAGAACATGTGGTTTCTAGGCCGGTTCTCTTTCTTTTTGGGTTGTCTCTATGAAACCCTAACTACTAGCTCCCGATTTCTTAGATCTGTAAAAGATCTGAGTATATTTTTAGTGGTCTTTACTATTTTCATGATAATCTTTTCGATTTTTTCAATAATCGTCTCTTCATCTTTAAACTAGGGTTTCTTAACCCCTTTTCAAAAATGCTTGTTCTTCTGATTTTCTAGTATTATTCTATGATTCTCACTATGTTCAAACAGTTCTTTAAGTTTTTCCCTTTTTACCTGATTTATCATGTTGAAACCATTAATTATTTTGGTCTTAATCTTGGGTTATGAGAACTGTCCTTGCTTATTTGTTCATTTAATTTGTTTGCATGTCTGTTATTCATGAATATGTTCTATGTTTCAATGATTTTTACCCTATTACGCTCATTAAGGTTTCTGATTTCGCTTCTTCTGCTTATACTATATTTCTTCTGTTTATTAACATAAATTTGTGTTAATTAGTACCATTCTTTCTAGTTGAATTCTTGACTTTATGTGTAAATTCCCTTAATCCTTACTACTCCTATTTCAATCCCTAATTTCTTGCAATTGATACCTTTCACTCATCTCTTGTGATGATTTCCTTACTGATTTTCAGCCTTTGAAGTATTTCTTGCCTTATTATGTGATTGATTATGCTGTCAAATTAATTCTTAGACATTTTCCTTAATTAGAATTTGTCGAGCCTAGCCTCTATTACATGATCTATACTATGCTTATTTTCCTAATGTGTTGTATTCCAGTCGCATATGATCTCCTTCCTTATTTGTCTTTACCGTTTGAAGTTTACTCCCTTAACTAAGGGAGTACTTCTACTAAATTTATACTAATTGATGCCTAGTTCCATAATTACTGCTTGACTTTGATTCTTACCTTATTATTCTGCCTAGTTTCAAACTATATATACCTATTCTCTCTTATTAACGAACAACGAACACAGTAAATCAAACCCTCTCTCACACAAAAAGAAAACATTTTTCTGCTCTCTCTTTTCTCTGGTTATTTGCTATTGTTCTAAGTCAGTCGGCTGTAAGCCAAGGCTGATTACTCTACTCTCTTGCCCCCTCACTTTGTGTTTACTTCTTTACTGATATGTTTTGATTTCAATTCAAATTTCAAACCAATGTGTTTCTTTTACTGCTTCATTTCATCTTGTTTCTAATATGTTTACACTCATGGCTCTATTGATTCAACTTGTAATTGATATGTTTACTTCATCACTTCATCAATATGCTTCTGAATGTCTTCCCTCACTTAGGCTCATCATGTTTATAAAATTGTTATTCCCATTCCTAATATACCCCAATGTGTCCCTTCTTTACTTGTGTTTGCTTCGATTTCTATGTAACGATCCGGTCAGTCGTTCCGAGAGTTAAATCCATGTTTCCCACATTTTTGCTTCTTTATGTGATTTTTAGCTGTGTTGAGTTGTATCGAGTCAGTAGGTTTGGGTTTGGAGTAGTTTTGGAGTTAAATGAACACTTAGTCTCTTAGTTAGAAAGCTAAGTTAGAAAAATTTAACCGGAAGTTGACTTATGAGTAAATGAATTCGGATTTGGACTTTTATAATTCGATTAGCTTCGTTGGGTGATTTCAGACTTAGGAGTGTGCCCGAAATGTATGTTAGGAGGTCCGTGGTAGAATTAGGCTTGAATTGACGAAAACTAGAAATTGAGCTTTATTACGTGTATATATATAAGGTGCTATATTATATAAATAGATAGTGGGCCTACTTTACAAATTTGATAATAAAAATAGGATATGAATAAAATAGTGGGATCAAAACCCACATCTGATGCAAACACGTTTTAGGACATAGAAATTTAAATAGGGAAAATATTGGTTATGATACCAACTTGTCATGACCCAAAATCTAACCATGGTCGTGATGGAACCTATCGTGTTACAAGGCAAGCCTATTTTCCAAAATATTTCTACGAATTAATTTTAAGGATTTAATAAAACAATACCAACATTCAAACTTCTCATAACTAAATCAACTCTAAATATAATTAACATAAAAATCCGGAAGCTAGCCCCAAACATCGGGGTGTCACTAAGTCATGAGTGTCTAAAACTATAAACTAAGATATACAAATTGTCTAACGGTCCAAACGAAGAAATGACAAAAGGAATAACAAGGTCCTGCGGAATTAGCAGCTGCCTTGAAATCTCTAATTAAAGCTAGCCTAAACTCAACGATCGCATCGCTCTAATTCACCTGGATCTGCACATAAAGTGCAGGGTATAATATGAGTACAACCACCTCAGTAGTAATAGAAATAACTAAGGAACTGAGCAGTAGTGTAACGACCCGGCCAGTCGTTTTTGGAATTTATGCCCCGATCCCCCATTAACTGCTTTCCCTAAGTTCATTTCTGCTATTTTGGTTTGCCGGGACGTTCGGTTCTAGGATTTGGAGTGTTTTGGGACACTTAGTCCTTAAATGAGAGCTTAAGAGTTGAACAAAATGGTCCGTATTCGGAACAATGTGAAGACAACCTCGGAATGGAAATCCGATGGTTCCGTTAGCTCCGTTAGGTGATTTCGAGGTTGGGAGCGTGTTCGGAATGTTATTTGGAGGTCCGTAGCTCTTTTAGGCTTGAAATGCCGAAGTTTGAATTTTTGAAGTTTCCGGTCCGATAGTGAGTTTTTGATCCGAGGATCGGATTTGAATTCCGGAAGTTTCTGTAGCTCCGTCATGTAATTTGGGATGTGTGCGCAAAATTTTAGGTCATTCGGACAAGGTTTGGATAGGTTTGTGATCGAAAGTGTATTTGGTTAGAATTTGAAGTTCATAGGCTTGAATCTTTAATTAATTCGTGTTTCTGGTGTTGTTTTGGGTGATTAAAGGATTGGTACAAGTTCGAATAAGGTATTAGGTGTATTGGTGCTTTTGGTTGAGGTCCCGAGGGTCTCGGGATGATTTCGGGTAGCTAAACGGGGAATTTTTGGACTACTGCTCAGTTCCTTAGTTATTTCTGTTACTACTGAGGTGGTTGTACTCATACTACACCCTGCACTTTATGTGCAGATCCATGTGAATTAGAGCACTGCGATCGTTGAGTTTAGGCTGGCTTTAATTGGAGATTGCAAGGTAGCTGCTAATTCCGCAGGACCTTGTTATTCCTTTTGTCGTTTCTTCTTTTGGACAGTTAGACAGTTTATATATCTTAGTTTATAGTTTTAGACGCTCATGACTTAGTGACACCCCGATGTTTTGGGCTAGCTTCCGTATTTTTATATTAATTATATATAGAGTTGATTTAGTTATGAGAAGTTTGAATGTTGGTATTGTTTTATTAAATCCTTAAAATTAATTAGTAGTAATATTTTGGGAAATATTCTTGTCTTGTAACACGATAGGCGCCATCACGACCATGGTTAGATTTTGGGTCGTGACATTCTAGCATGAGCCTCTCTGTGCAAAAAATAGTTGGCTATCCTCAAGTTACATGATTATGTGCTAAATTTGAAGTTCTCTAACTCCTCAGCATATTGCTGATTCTATACTTAAGTACTCCTGCAATTATGTGTTTACTTATGTGATCTATATGTCCCCAAATCCCACTACCCTTGTAGGTGACTGCTGAACTTGCCTTGGTCCTATGTTCCTTGATTATGTGTGAGCCTGTTTTGGGTGCTGTGTTTGGACTGTTGCTTGTTACTCTACTCTTTTTATAAAACTGTCATATTGAACAACTCCCTCTGTTGTTTTACAAAACTATTTCAAACAAGTCTCTTCTTTTAAACTGTTTCCCTGCTTAAATCTCTTCAAAACTATGTCAAGCACTCTCACTCTACTCTTAGACCACAAAGTTCTGCCTCTTTTGTGTGAGTCTTGCCTTGGGACCCTTGAGCTCCCTCTGAGCTTGGACACACAAAAGTTGGCCTTTCCACACTACACTTACTCTGTTTTGGCTTTGAAATCTAGGTATGAGCACTGCCCGGGATCCCTTGAGGTCCTTAGGAAATTTAGACACACCCGGATATGAGAAAGGCTATGAAACAATCTTGGCATTTGAGGTGTTGGAGTTAAATTTATTACATAACTCAGAGAGGAAGTCCTAATCAGGTTCTGAAAATCAGAGTCTGTTTTCAGGCTCTTTATAGTGTAACTTCTTATTTTCTTTTCTACTTATGTAATTCATTTCAATGTTGGTCTGTAATAATCTGTTGTAAACGAATATTGAGATTGACTAGTGAAAAGGTGAGGGTAGTTATATATGTTATCAATATCAATGGGTAGAAACCATACCTTAGGTTTACATTTCCTATATGCACATTAGAATCCATGTGTAAGACCAACACATTCAAAGCATGTCATGCATTAGATACCATGTCCTTAGGTTTACTGTTTTAGCATCTCATTTCACATCATTATACCACTTAGAAATCCTGCTTTAGGCCAAATAACAGCATCAACATAAAACTGTTGCTCCTGCACATCTTGAAATCATGCTGTAACTTTTGGGCCTTTAGAAATCATGCTTTAGGAATTCTGCACATCATTCTGCATTGTCGTATATGCATGTTTGATATCCTATTTTAGGATCTTGTTCACACTCGCTCAGTTACACCTTGTTAAACTACTGATGCATGAAAACGGACATAAAACAGTCTCATGTTTGATTATCCTGTTTAAGTGAAACTGGTCACAATCCCTGCATGTCTTTGCAACATTTAGAACATCATGCTTTAGGTAAAATAACTTCCAAACTATTTTTAATAATTCTGGTAACTGTTGCATATTATTTTACGCTTAGGCAAGCCTTAGGTAATCAATTTTAAAATAAAACCAGAACCATTTTTGTCATTAATATTTAACTGTTAGTATGTTAAAATTAGTAGGCAAACTTTATTAGGACTTCTTCTCTGAGTCATGTAATAAATCTGACTCTTTGTTATCAATTAGATACCATGCTTAGGATCTGAATTTAGACCTTAATTGCGTATGAGTCATGATGTTTGTATATACTGTGTGTGGAGGTATATCTGAGCCTTTCATTTGTCTTCCATGCTCCCCTTAATTAATGTCCTACTTGTTTATTATATGTCGCCATAATATTTACCTTTAAACTCTGCCTAGAACCCCCTTTTTATAGGATATGAGTCCTAAACTCCTCCGGGAATGATAGGAATGGACGGGTAACAGCATGCATTAGGGGTCGAGACTAACCATTGCTTTAATTACATTAATAGAGTGGGAAAGGGAAGATATGGATATGATGACCGGTGCGTTAATACCACTTGTAGCCCCTCTTTGAGGAGTGTCATACCGAGTATTGCATTGATGTGATCCATATTATAAACAAACCTAGGATACCCCCTACATTCACAAATATGCTTAGATTGTAATTCTTTTCAAATCTTACTTTTCATTAATTGCTTTTCAAACACCTGTGTATTTAAACTTAAATCCCCTACTATTTGAGCCATACTTGTTTATTTGCTAATTGTACAAATTCACAAAAATCTGTTTGGCCGGGAACCACACTAGTGGATCCTGAGGGGTGCCTAACACCTTTCTCTTACGATAATTTCAAGCCCTTACCCTGTCTCTGGTTACCAAACATAGTTATAAATGAACCCTATAGGTTCCCTAACACACCTTAAATTGTTAGGTGGTGATTCTTCAAAAATACAAACCCCCTTTCTAAAAGGAAAGAGTTGTCCCAACTAAAATGTCATAAACCTGATTTCGCGAGGAAAAAAGGGGCGCGACAGCATGACGACTCTGCTGGGGACTTTTAGGCTTTTACCATTTCATATCGTTTTTGTGAATTTGTACCCTTCCTATGTGCAATTATTAGTTTAATTCCTTTAAGCATTCAATTTCTTCTTCAAAAGCAAAACTGACATGTCTTTCTTGTCTCCTTCCTTTATAACTGTTTTAAATTATAAAATTGTTGTATTTATCGCTTTCTTAAAGTGAAAATACATGTCAACATGCTTTTAATTATTGCATAGTCATGCTCAACATCATACTCCACTCGTTCCAAACAAATACTATAGCAACGCTTGATGAGTGGTTGCGCCCTTCCTATATCGTTAGCCCCCTAAATTCGGAAAGGCTTATTTGCGGTAAAACTAGTCGATCAGCGGTGCAGTCGACAGTTTCGTGCCTTCCCCCTTGAGTTGTCCGCTCAAGGGTACCAGTTTAAAACCCCATATAAACCTTACTCCGTTTAAGTTACGCATGCATCATGGTCAAACCTAGCCAGATCAGTTATGTTGTCCACGTAATGATCCTTTAAGATGGCCTTGTCCAAAGGTCCACTGGGTTTCCCTAAAACCAAATGCACATAATCATGTTCTGTGCATTTATTTGGAGAACTAAATGCTTCATGCTAATTTTTGATGTTAAATAGTCGAGTCTGGTGAGGGTAAGGTCCTAACCTTGTTTGTCTTGCAGAAATATGAGGTACGAAGTCCCCAGATTCGGCATGGTTACCAACATCCACCCAAGATTGCTAAGTTGGTGGGAAGATTTACATTTTAGTGAGAAAACCCTCGTTAGAAAATATCTGGGTAATCTACCATCCCTCCTGGAGATCCAGCCTAACAACATGGTAATAGAAGCTGCTACCTTATTTTGGGATTGTGAAAGGGCCATGTTCCGCTTTGGGAATATTGAAATGACACCTTTGCTAGAGGAGATAGGAGGACTAGCCAGTCTAGTGTGGGAAATCCTGGGTTTGCTAATGCCTGAGAACCGCACACGCAAGGGTTTCCTAAAAATGGTGGGTTTGCCTAAAGGTATTGTACATCCCTTTTGACTACCTGTATGAAAGGTACGGTCATAGGAAATCATACTGTACCTACCATGACGAGTTTGCCATCACGTCCTTGGGACATATCCATCGTAGGGTATTCGTCTTCATTTTTTACTTCTTGGGTCTGTTGTATTTCCAATGAAGAAAGGGAGAATCCATACGAGGCTGGCTATGGTAACCAAGACCCTAATGGAGGGGATTGGTGGGCAGACATTTATTGTACCCATGGTCATTATAGACATATATCGAGCCTTAGAGAAGTGTCAATGAGGAGCGAGACACTTCGAAGGCTGCAATCTACTACTTCAGATTTGGCTCATGCAACATCTCCAAAAGGGCAACTGTCGATAAGAAATTCAGCGAAGGGCCTGGGACGATCACATCAGTTTCCACCACCCGAAGAGAATGCATTACGTCCCCGACATGTTCGCTCAGTCGGAGAATGCCAAATAATGTGTTATAATCTAACTGAAGAACATGTTCAATGGATGTCCGAGTGGTTTCTAACAGAAGAGTTCATCACCCGATCCAGAGATGAACCTTTCCTGATACTGATTGGTCTAAGAGGAACATACCCTTACGTCCCTCTTTGAGTTATGAGGAAAGAAGGTAGGAAGCAAGTCATACCTAGGGTCGATAAAATGAGCCATCTTCGAGCTGACTTTCAAAATGATGATAGTCCCCACAAGTGCCAAGTCCAGCACATGTGGCACTACAAGATCGTAATGGAGAAAGACACCATCGAGCCAGACAGAAATCATATCGGTTGTACCCCTTTCTATTCTGGTTGGTTGGAAGACAATTGGGATGGTCTGGGCCAGCCAGGGTTTGTTCAAGGTCATAGAATTATTGATGAAAAGGTCAAGGCGGAAGTCAAGTACAACCAGCTGCACAAAAGGATCCGTGAATGCAAGAGCGAACACCGCAAGATAAGAGTCCAATAAGAAGCTGATTGAGGAATGGAAAAACATGGCTATTAGTGCCAACAAAAGTGTAGGATACTTGGAGCGAGGCATAGTAGAACTGGAGGGAAAATTTCTCAAAAGGGTTGAAGACTGTCAAAAGGCTGAAGGGACCGAAGGTAGACATCTAGCCAGAGCATATCTGTTGCTGTGACTTCGTGAATCGGGAAATCTGTTCGACGAAGCTAAGGATGTCGAATCTGGGGAAGGTCCTTCTGGGACCAAATAGATAGGAATTTACTTTTTCTCTTTATGAATGTAATAAGGCCAATGGACATTAGTGACTTTTATTTCTTACTTATTTAGTGTCGTTTTGGGATTCGCGTATCTTTATCAATAAAATGAGGCATTTAGATTTAAAAGTTCTCCAAGTCTATTTGTCGCTAGGCCAACCTTGGGCACAAAGAGGTTCCCAAATTAGAATACGCTTTACATTCCCGCACTATGTCTTTAAATATTGCAATACTTTTATAATCCTCACTGACTTGATTACCTTTTATTTTATTTTGTTTTTATTATTCCCCTCGCCAAAGGTTAGTTCGTGCACTCTGGCATCATCATCTTATTTCACAAGATCCAGGGGCCCTCCACCCACTCCTCATCTTAGTCTCATTAAAGGCAAGGGCAAAGGAAAGAATAAAATGGAAGATTTAAATAACATCAGGAAGGAGAACACAGGTGAATGGGTAGAGGCCACTGATGGCCAGGGTATTCGGGTTCCTAATGAGAATGTGTCACAACTTGAACATAAACTGTTGAAATTCCAGGAAGAGCTCGATCAGGTTCGAAATCTAGAAAACCTGTCATTTTCCCTCAACACCCCAGATATCAACTTCCCCAATGCTCAAAACCCTACACCTCCTCAAAATATCCTAAAACAGCAGAATCATCCCGTACCTCACCATCACGCTGCTCCACCAAATAACCAATGTAATACCTGCCATACCCCAAATAATACCCCACTACTCATCCAAGAACCTCAGAACTCCACAAACGACCATTTCCACACCCATACACTAGGACACCATAACACTCTTATCTACGTGGAGACCATGCCACACTCCACCCAACCTATCTAATGCACACTTGAGTCTGATGAAAAGGATCTGCTTATTAGGAACTTGGCCGAGGAACTTAGGAAACTAACCAGCCAGATTCAGGACGTTAAGGGAAGTAAAGGAATCGAGGGACTAAACTATGAGGACCTTTGCATACAACCTGAGGGGTACAAACCTCCTAAGTTCGAAATGTTTAATGGTACGGGTGAACCAAGGGTCTATGTGAGGACATATTGCGACAAGCTGGTTAGAGTAGGGAAGGATGAAAGGATCCGTATGAAGCTGTTCATAAGAAGTTTGATGCACTATCTTGGTACATCAGCCAAGATCCCAAGAAGTGGTCAAGCTGGGTAGGCATGTCATCTGACTTTATGGACAGATTCAGGTTTAATAATGAGAACAGACCAGACGTATTATATATCTAGACTTTGAAGAAGAAGCCCACAGAGACGTTTTGCGAGTATGCTACTCGCTGGAGGTCTGAAGCTGCTAAGGTCAGACCCGCATTAGAAGAGGATCAAATGAACAAGTTCTTTGTCCAGGCTCAGGACCCACAGTACTATGAATGGATGATGATGATTAAGAACCACAAGTTCTCCGACATTATCAAATTAGGTGAAAAAATTAAAGAAGGTGTTAAAAGTGGTATGGTTACAAATTTTGAATCTTTGCAAGCTACGAATAAGGCTTTATAGTCTGGTGGTGTGTCCAAGAAAATGGACGTAGGGGCCGTGATGGTTGCACAAAGGACCAAGTCTCCCCTTAAATACCAAGCTTACCCAATACATCCACTCACATACCAACCAACCCCAAATTACCAAGCACCCTCACACCAAGCTCCGCCACTAACTTATCAGTCATCTCCACCTCCTACATACCAACCTACCTCACCCAGATACTCCCAACCCGCTCATGTCTACCAAACTTATAATGCTCAACCATCCCATTATCAATCACCCCATGCACGCCAAAATTTCCCTAGACCCCGACCTAATTTTGATCGTAGACCTCCAAAATAATATACAGCCATCACTGAACCCATCGACCAGCTGTATGAGAGGCTCAAAGCTGCTGGTTATGTCTCCCCCATCCCTGCTGCAACCCCTGAGAATCTTTCTCAGTGCGTTAACCCGAACAAGTCCTGTGCACACCACTTCGGCATGAAAGGGAACACCACCAATGAATGTTTCCCCTTGAAAGATAATATACAGTATTTGATTGATAACAAGATCATTATGGCAAAGAAACCTGCTCCAAACATCCGCAACAACCCTCTACCAGACCATAAGGGTGGAGGTATCCACATGATTAAAGTAGAAGATGACTGGGATCCCGAGGGATCAATCAGGTTGATCGCAGAAGGTGATGATCCAAAGAAACCAACAACTACTCTCAATCCAATCATAGTCCAGATCCAACCGTTTGAGGACGTTGAGGTGAATATGTCTATACCTCTCGAATTTGAAGCAGCGCCATCCGCAAAGACACCAGTACTGGTTGAGGTTGAATTATTATCTCCGGCGAATGCACCCGCACCATTTGAGGTTGCAGTCTTGCCACCCAAGGCACATGTTCCGTTCAAAGTGACGATAGCAGTGTCGGTCCCAGTGGCGATATCAACCATGCCACCCTCTATACAAATGTTGTACCCTGGGACTATACAGTCAAGGCGAGAAGGAAGAGCAAGGTCAAGATTGAAGAAACTGTCATAGCACAGGGTATAACAAGAACTGGTAGAGTCTATACTACTGAACATCTAGCTGAATCAAGCAAGCAAGCCTCCAATCGGCTGCCCATTATTGAGACAGGTCTGGACGACCTTTGGAGGAAAATACAGGCCAAGGAATATTCAGTCATCGACCAGTTAAACAAGATGCCAATACAAATATCCATTCTCTCTTTGCTACAAAATTCTAAGATGCACAAGAATTCTATATTAAAGGTGATAAACAAAGCGTACGTACTAAGCAACATCACTAGCGGGGAAGTGGCTAATATGGTAGGACAAGTGCTGGAAAGCCATAAGATCACCTTTTATGAGGACGAGCTGCCTCCTAAAGGGCTGTGGCACAACAAAGCACTGCATATCATTGTGCAATGCGAAGATTATTTCATCACCATAATCCTGATCGATGGAGGTTCCAGTCATAACATATGTCTGATAGTAACACTCAACCTGGTTCGAGGTTGATTGTTCTCAAAGGTCCACCATAGGTGAGATAAGTCTATGCCTGCAGATGAGACCTACCTGGTTCGATGTCGATTTCCAAGTAATAGATGTACCATCATCTTACAACTTGCTGCTGAGACGATCATGGATTCATGATGCTGGGGTCATAGCATCAACACTGCATCATGCAGTAAAGTTCGAATGGAATCACCAGGAAGTGATCATTCATGGCAACGGTAGCAACCTTATATACAATCGCCAGACCATTCTGATGATCGAGGGAAAAAGTAAGTTGGGTGGAGAAACTTACCACCACATTGAGTGAGTCAATGCTATCGATAAAGATAAATGGTGGGATAGCAAAATTGAGAGTATACTGAGTTGGAGTGGTACAAACTTGGGAAATGGCTCGGTAAGAACCTCCAAGGAATCTCTAAATCCATAAAACTCAAGAAACATGGCACTACCTTTGGTTTGGGATATGAATACACCTAGGAAGAATTCAACAGATGGTCGCCACCATGGCGCGGTCCAACAGGCCGACATTATTTGTGGGTAAGATGAAGAAGAAGCACTTGCAGAATTTAAGAACTTGTTTCTAGAGGACAGTGATATGGACTGTTGCATATTCTCGAGGAGGATGGGGAGGAAGGCCCTTCCATACAGGCTGTGAGCAGAGGATCACATCTCAAGAATTGGACCACCAGGACAACCAAAACCCAACGAGCCTCGGGGTAACAAGGCTAAAACAAGCATTATTCACTATTTTATTTACTAAATAATTTTCTTTTCACATTTTTTCAATTCCCGCAATAAGATTTTCGATGTTCAAAATGGTTATTCAATTTATCAAAAACATTTTTGATTTTTCTTATGGATTAATATTTGATACTATCGTTTTACCAATACAACATTACTATTAGTTGTCTTGATAAACCTATAACTGTGGCATACAATGAGACAATGCAACAAACAGACATGGATTCAGAGGAAGATGACATACTTAACGAGATTGTCAAGGAAGTTGAGAATTTTGAGAACAGACCTAAGTCCAACCTGGATGAGACCGAAATTGTCAACCTGGGAGATGCACAAAACGTCAAGGAATCAGCATTCACCTATTGCCATCAAAGAAGAAAGAATACACATAATATCTAAAGGAGTATGAGGACATATTTGCTTGGTCATATGATGTCATGACTGGTCTG
Organism: Nicotiana glauca; assembly: GCA_026770625.1. NCBI lineage: Eukaryota > Viridiplantae > Streptophyta > Magnoliopsida > Solanales > Solanaceae > Nicotiana > Nicotiana glauca. The sequence goes on along the minus strand of MU696345.1, from coordinate 91,973 downwards.
AGTACGTATATTATGGCTCACAAACTACCAAACTATCCAATGAATCCACCGATAAAGTAAAAGCTCAGAAAGTTCAAGCCTAATATGAGTTTGAAAATCAAGGAAGAAGTCACCAAGCAGATCAACGCTATCAGGGTAGTAGAATACCCGAAATGGTTAGCCAACATTGTGCCAGTGCCAAAGAAGGATGGAAAGGTTAGAGTCTGTGTCCACTACCGAGATCTCAACCGGGCCAGTTCGAAAGACGACTTCCCTTCGCCAAATATACACATCCTGATTGACAATTGCGCCAAGCATGAGCTACAGTCATTTGTAGATTACTTCGCTGGTTATCATCAGATCTGGATGGATGAGGAAGATGCTGAGAAAATGGCTTTCATTACGCGGTGGGGAGTGTGTTGTTAGAAGATGATGCCATTCGGCCTGAAGAATGCAGGAGCCACCTACATGAGGTCCATGGCTACTATTTTCCATGATATGATACACAAGGAGATAGAGGTATATGTGTATGATGCTATTATCAAATCCAAAAAGGCCATTGACCACACAGAAGATCCAAGGAAGTTCTTCAATAGAATGTGAAAATACAACCTGAAACTGAACCCCGCAAATTGTGCATTTGGGGTTCCTGCTGGGAAATTTCTTGGGTTTATTGTGATCCGCTGAGGGATAGAATTGGATCCATCAAAAGTTAAATCCATTCAAGAAATACCACCGCCAAAGAACAAGAAGGATGTGATGAGTTTCTTGGGAAGGCTTAACTATATCAGCTGATTCATAGCACAGTCTACAGTTATCTGTGAGCCAATCTTTAAGATGTTAAAGAAGGACGCCGCCACCAAATGGACCGATGACTGCCAAAAGGCCTTCGACAAAATCAAGGAGTACCTGTCAACACCACCTGTCTTAGTCCTGCCCGAGGCAGGTAGACCCTTATTACTCTACCTTGCAGTGTTAGATGGAGCTTTCGGCTTCATTCTGGGGTAGCACGATGAAATAGGGAGGAAGGAACAAGCCATTTATTATCTCAGTAAGAAGTTCACCCCGTACGAGGCCCGGTATTCTCTATTGGAATGCACCTGTTGTGCTTTGACTTGGGTAGCTCAGAAGCTGAGACATTACTTATGCGCCTATACTACATATCTCATATCGAGAATGGATCCCTTGAAGTACATCTTTCAGAAACCCATGCCCACCTACAAGCTAGCCAAGTGTCAAATCCTGTTAAGTGAGTTCGACATTGTCTACGTAACTCAGAAAGCGATCAAGTGACAGGCACTAGCGGACCACCTTGCTGAAAACCCCGTGGATGGAGGATACGAACCCCTGAAAACGTATTTTCCTGATGAAGAGGTATCATTCATGGGAGAAGACATTGCGAAATCCTATGACGGTTGGAGAATATTCTTCGATGGAGCAGCAAACTTCAAAGGAGTTGGTATAGGAGCCGTCCTAATATCAGAAATCGGTTGCCATTATCCGGTGGCTGCCAAACTCAGGTTCCCCTGCACCAACAATATGGTCGAGTATAAAGCCTGCATCTTAGGACTCAAAATGGCCATTGACATGAACGTTCAAGAGCTGCTAGTGATTGGTGATTAAGACTACTTATGCATCAGGTACGAGGAGAATAGATGACCAAGAACTCGAAGATACTTATGTATCTGCATCATGTACATGAATTGATAAAGAGGTTCACGAAGACGGAATTCCAGCATGTTCCCATAATCCAGAATGAGTTCGCCGATGCATTGGCTACCCTATCATCTATGATACAACATCCCAACAAGGATTTCATTGATCCCATTCTGGTGAAAATCCATAATCAGCCAGCTTACTATGCCCATGTTGAAGAGGAAGCAGACGGAAAGACTTTGTTTCATGATATCAAGGAATATTTGGCAAAAGGAGAGTACCCGGAGCTTGCGAATACTACTCAGAAATGCACACTTCGGAGATTTTCCAACAACTTCTTTCACAGCGGAGGAATCCTGTATAGGAGGACTCCTGATTTAGGATTATTAAGATGTGTCGACGCAAAGGAAGCATCCAGGGTACTAGAGGAAATTCATGTTGGGACATGCGGTCCACTTATGAACGACTTTGTCTTAGCAAAGAAGATACTTTTAGGCTGGTTACTTTTGGATGACTATGGAAACAGACTACATCCAGTATGTTCGGAAATGCCACCGCTGTCAGATACATGCAGACATGATAAAGGTACCTCCAAGCAAGCTTCACACAACAAGCTCACGGTGGCCGTTCGCCGCCTGGGGAATGGATGTTATTGGACCAATCGAGCTTGTTGCTTCCAACAGACACAGGTTTATCCTAGTAGCCATCGACTATTTCACCAAATGGGTCGAAGCAGCATCTTACAAAGCAGTGACTAAGAAAGTCGTGGCAGACTTTGTTCGGACCGCATTATTTGTCGATTCGGAATTCCAGTGTCAATCATTACTGATAATGGCTCCAACCTTAACAACAACTTGATGAAAGCTTTGTGCAAAAATTTCAAGATCAAACACAAGAATTCCACAGCCTACAGACCTCCGATGAATCGAGCTGTAGCAGCCGCCAACAAGAATATCAAGAAGATATTGAGGAAAATGATAGAGAAGCATAGAAAGTGGCACGAGAAGTTATCATTTGCTCTACTGGGGTATTGCACCATAGTCTGCACATCAACCGGGGCAACCCCCTATATGCTGGTTTACGGTACAGAGGTTGTCATTCCCACTGAGGTAGAAATTCCTTCCCCAAAGATCATACAAGAAGTTGAGTTCGACGATGCAGAGTGGGTAAAAAGTCGTTATGAGCAACTAGCCCTTATAGATGGAAAGAGAATGAATACAGTCTGCATGGTCAACTCTACCAGAACAGAATGTCCAGAGCCTTCAACAAGAGAGTCAAGCCAAGACAGTTCACATCGGGGCAGCTCGTGTTAAAGAAAATTTTTCCACATCAAGATTAAGCCAAATTGAAGTTCTCTCCCAACTGGCAGGGTCCATACATGGTTCACCAGGTTTTGATAGGAGGAGCCCTCATAATTGCAGAAATGGACGAAGAAGATTTCAAGCGTTACTATGTGTAATCATTATGCTTTCCTCATAGGATGTAAATTGAGATACGCCTGAACTAATTCCCATTTAAAAGGTGATACGTAGGCAACCCTATGGGTTCGGTCACAAATCAATAAAAATTTCATTTACCCCGCAATTGGAAACTGGGGTAGAATTTTGAGGAGGAGCCTCAAAATTCCGAAGTAATCTCAGCTGATCACCGCACGAGCAACGGTCAGAAACATCAACCCATCAAACTGGGGTAGAATTTTGAGGAGGACCCTCAAAATTCTGTAGTAGGAGAGGTTTCAATGTCCTGACCTACGTCACAGTCGCCCGTTTATCGAAAAACTATTTTTAATTTATGTCATACTTTTACAAAATCATGAAAGATTATTAGTGAAATTGCTTTGTTTAGAAACGTTACCCCAATGATACAGACGATATCACCAGATCAAAGCCGAACGAGTCAAGCAAAGCCAACAAGGACACGAGCTAACCTCCACCCTTACAAAACTCACGATTCTTCTTTGAATGCAGGCACTAGAATTGCGAAATCGTTAAACATACTGCATACACCAGTGATGTTCTGTATGTCACCATGCTCCCAGTAATCACAACGCCGCAATCTGCTATCAACTAAGAAAACTTACTGTCAGTTGTTATCTTATTTCTTACATAAGGCTATCATTCTGCCTTCTGAGACTAAACGCTATCTCCATTTGCATTTGCATTGCATAAGGCTACTATTCTGCCTTCCAATTTGCATAAGGTTACCATTCTGCCTTTCGAGGTTAAGCTCTACCTCCATCTACATTTGCATTGCATAAGGCTACTATTCTGCCTTTTGATTTGCATAAGGCTGCCATTCTGCTTTCCGAGGTTAAGCTCTACCTCCATCTGCATCTGCATTGCATAAGGCTACCATTCTGCCTTCCGAGGTTAAGCTCTACCTCCATCCGCATCTGCATTTCATAAGGCTACTATTCTGCCTTTTGATTTGCATAAGGCTACCACTATGCCTTCCAAGGTTAAGCTCTACCTCCATCTGCATTTGCATTGCATAATGCTACTATTCTGCCTTCCAATCTGCATAAGGCTGCTATTCTGCCTTCCGAGGTTAAGCTCTACCTCCATCTACATTCACATCTTTCCATAAGGCTACTATTCTGCCTTTCGAGGCTAAGCTTTGCCTCCAATTTTCTTCGAAACAAAGGGCTATCCCGAGCACTATTTATCTCGCTTCTCTTACGGGATAAGCTTTGCCCTTCAATTCGCAAGACTGAGCTCTGTCTTGTCCGCATCATACTACTGCATCCTTCATGGGCAGAAATATCGCCAACTCATCCAAAGACATCATTGTTTGGAGGCACCATCTTCATAGACCGAGAACACCATGTCATGGCCTGAGGGTCTCTTTTAATCTTTAGCATATCATTATTCAAAGGCGTCTTGGTTTGGAGGCACCATCCTCACAACCCGAGAACATGATTTCATGGCCTATGAATCCTGCATCAAACAACCCATGGCCCAGGACATCATGGTTTGAGGACGCCATTCCTAACCGTCCAAAGGCAACATTCATGGTCCGACGGGAATTTGCATCATGTTTAAATTTATGCATAATATATGCTGGTATTGCTTCTATTTTTAGGTAAGCTGGTGAGCAACAACTATCCCAGTAGAAGCGACCCCGCTCCAGTTCCCTCAGCCATATCGAACATAACGATTCCCGTAAACTGTTCACTCACCCAGCCCTAGATGTTGCATCCGTTCTTGAAATGGCTTCATCGGTATACTCCGCCGACGGATCCAGAACTACATACGGCCTGATTCTTGTAACCAGGGATATATAGGTAGCTTAGAAGCCAGGGTGCAGCCTAATCTCTCAAACTATTTCGCTCGGTCAAAATTGGCCATCATTTCTTTACCCGAAAACTCTTTCATCCTTCCCGGGTTAAGAGGGGCAGCTGTTGATACCCAATTTTTCCCCAAATATTTTAAAACTGCATATATACCTTCAAAACCAAGCATTAATAGTAATTGGTATTTTTCTATAATTTTCCTATATTTTATTAATTTATCTAGCATTTTATTCCCAATAAATAATTACAAAATGACATTACAAATGATTTTAAAAGCATCTCTTGATTTAATTTATTATTTATGGTCCTATTTAAACTAAACTATCTCATAATTAGCCAAATTGGCACCTTTTGGCTATAATTGCAATAACTTTTCAATTATAGCCCAATCATATGGTTTTATACTATTTTTTGATCGAAAATTAATCATTTGTATTTTTAAATACTAAGTAATCATTTTAAACTATTTCCATGCATAATTTTTTTTTTTACAATTATCAGTTATTTTTATAAATTCTTTTATTTAATTTAATTATGTATTTAACAAATATCCAATTCCATTTTTATTCTAGCATTGAATCATATCCCAACCCAATTAAATTAGCCCAAAGACCCAGGCCCAAACCTAAATCCTACCTGACCCAATCCCTGGTCCAATCTGGACTGTTGGTCAATGCTAATCAAAGGTCCAGATCCCCCTTTCCATAATTAACCTAAAGACTAACCCCTCAAACCCTTATTCTCATCCTCTTATTTGCTCTCATCCTCTCTGCCGTTACATCTTATCTCTCTCAAAATCCTCTCTGCAAAACCTAGCTCCTACTCGCCGGCAGTTGGCTTGCCGGTAACCATGGTGGTCTCGCCACCATCCCTAGCCATGGCTCTCTTCCTATGACCATTTGTTACTGCCTTGAGGCCCTCAAAGGAACCAAAAGGCGGTTCTCTCACCTCCCATGGTTTCTATATCATTCTTAGGCTATATATAGCCGTCCGAGTAAGATTCTACCATCTCCGGCTAGAACTTGTGATTTCTAGGCCGGTTCTCTTTCTTTTTGGGTTGTCTCTATGAAACCCTAGCTACTAGCTCCTGATCTTAGATCTGTAACATATCTGAGTATATTTTGAGTGATCTTTACTATTTTCATGATAATCTTTCCGATTTTTTCAAAAAACATATCTTCATATTCAAACTAGGGTTTCTTAACTCCTTTTCAAAAATGCTTTTTCTATGATTATCACTATGTTTGAACGGTTCGTTAAGTTTTTCCTTTTTACCTGATTTATCATGTTGAAAACCCTAATTATTTTGGTCTTAATCTTGGGTTCTGAGAACTGTCCTTGCTTATTTGTTTGCATGTCTGTTATTCGTGAATATGTTCTATGTTTCTATGATTTTTACCCTATTACGCTCATTATGGTTTCTGATTTCGCTTCTTCCGCCTATACTATGTTTCTTCTGTTTATTAACATAAATTTGTGTTAATTAGTACCATTCTTTCTAGTTGAATTCCTGGCTTTATGTGATTTTTACTTTACTTTGCTTATTAGGGTTTCTGATTTTATTCCTTCTTGCCTATGCTGTGATTATTTATTTAATTTTTCAGCAATTTATGTTAATTCCCTTACTACTCCTATTTCAGTCCCTAATTTCCTGGAATTGATACCTTTCACTCATCTCTTGTGATGATTTCCTTACTGATTTTCAACCACTAAAGTATTTCTTGCCTTATTATGTGATTGATTATGCTGTCAAATTAATTCTTAGACATTTTCCTTAATTAGAATCTATCGATCCTAGCCTCTATTACATGCTCTATACTATGCTTATTTTCCTTATGTGTTGTATTCCAGTTGCATATGATCTCCTTCCTTATTTGTCTTTACCGTTTGAAGTTTACTCCCTTAACTATGGGAATACTTCTACTAAATTTATACTAATTGATACCTAGTTCCATGATTACTACTTGACTTTGATTCTTACCTTATTATTCTGCCTAGTTTCAAACTATATATACATATGCTCTCTCATTAACAAACAACGAACACAATAATTCAAAACCCTCACTCACACAAAAAGAAAGCATTCTTATGCTCTCTCTTTTTTCTGGTTATTTGCTATTGTTCTAAGTCAGCCGGCTGCAAGCCAAGGCTAATTACTATACTCTCTTGCTGCCTCACATTGTGTTTACTTCTTTACTGGTATGTTCTAATTTCAATTCAAGTTTCAAAACAATGTGTTTCTTTTACTACTTCATTTCATCTTTTTCTAGTACATTTTCACTCATGGCTCTGTTGATTCAACTTGTAATTGATATGTTTACTTCATCACTTCATCAGCATGCTTCTAAATGTCTCCCCTCCCTTAGGCTCATCATGTTTATAAAATTGTTATTCCCCTTCCTAATATACCCCAATGTGGCCCTTCTTTACTTGTGTTTGCTTTGATTTCTAGCATGAGCCTCTCTGTGCAAAAGATAGTTGGTGTGCGCACGTGATTTTTACCCTATATGATAATTACTCCCAAAAAATCAAAATAAAATAATTTTTGTTTGTTTGCAATTGTTGTGAATTTTGTGTTATTATATGCATTTTGTCGTTGCATGTTTATTTGTTTAAATTAATGAAAATACAAAATATGTTGCATTTGCATTTAGGATTTAATTCTACAATTAGGAGTAATTAAGTTTGCTTTACAAAATTGAAAATCACAAAAAAATAATGTACTTTGCATTTTTCTAGTAATTAATGTCAAATTTTGTGTTTGCTGTTAGTTTGTTATTTTATTATGTGTGATAATAATTATTAAGCGTTAACTAGTATTTGTGAGTCAATTGAGGTTTTATAATTTGCATTAGGATTTTTGGTTAAATTTAGAAATTAATTTAGGAGTAAAATAAAGAAAAGAAAAAGGAAAGAGAGAAATAAGAAAGGAAATTGAACTTGGGCCAAATTCAATTTAATTCTCGAAGCCCAATTCCATCACCCCCAAAACCCATAAGAAATACACCCAACCCGGCCCAATTCACGCCCCCAATCCAGTCCATCTCCCACTTAACCAAACAATGCCGTTTAAGAGGCCTTCAATCTGGACCGTTGAATCAATCTGATCGAACGATCCAAAGCCTTCCCCACAACCCGACCCATTTTCCCTAAACCGATCCAACCCCCAACTAACTGAAACGACCCCGTTTTACCCCCCTTGAGTAATCTCGGCCCTAGATTCCTACTGATCCAACGGATCACATTAATTGGACATTTTAATATACTCAATACCCTTACCCCCGAGCCAACCCCCCTTCCCTTCGTCTCTAACGTTCAGAGACAGCCCCAGCAACCTCCACCATACTCCGCCGTCGACCACCCACCGGAAATCGCCTCACGGTGGTTCCGGTGGTCCAAAGACGCCCAAAATTACACCATAGCTTCCCCTCAGCCTCCCCATTCCAGTCCTCCAAACAACTTCCCTCGAATCATAGCCCAGCCCTTTGAATAATCAAAACCCTAATAGCCCCTCCGCCGTGTCCGGCGACAAGTCTCCGATGACCTCCAAAAATACACCACAAACCCATCTCAACTTCCTCTTCCTGAATATCCAAACCCCTTCCTTCGAATCACACCAGATATCTTCGAATATCGATTTGAAACCAAGAACCCTAGAGCCACCACAAAATCCCTTAGTGGCAGCGCCAACTCTAAACCTTCCCCCAGTCACACCCTTGAACCTCGAGATTATCCTCGTCCCAAATTTGAAGGTTAAACCAACTGGACGAGACCTAGGGAGCCAAAACCTAGAACCTGCCCGAATAAAGGAAATTTGAGGTTCTTAATCGACCTTAGTCGAGTGTTTTCAGTCGAGAACACTCGATTAAGGTCTGTTTGGACCTCAAAAGTTCGAGTCGAAGTCGATGAGAGCAGAGTTCATGTGGTTTCTGATTTTCGAGGTATTTCCTCTCCTCCTCTGTTCTATGTTTGTTGTTTATCCGTTTAGGTTCAGTTATGTTTTGTTTAATTGATCTTTCGTTTAGTTTGTCACTTGTCCCTTTCTCCTCTGTTAGACCTTTTATTTGGCCCAAGTTTTCTAATTGTTGATAATTATATGTTATAATTTGTGTAATCGATTGAATAAGTGTCGTCGACTAGTCTGTTATGCTTGAATGTTTAGATTAACATGATAATAGTATAATTTTTGGTTCATTCCAGTAGGTTTACCTTCCTATTTCTTTTCTGTTCTAATACTGTGTTGAAATAAGCCTGTTGGTATCATTTGTTTCAAATTGTTTCAATTTCCCTTTTTCATGGTTATTTACCATATTTTTGCATATGATTGCAACTTGTTCTCGTTCAGTGTATTTATAATGTTCATGTGTTCTATTTGTGTTTTGTTTGTTAATGTTGTCTGTAGCCTGTTGGATTGGTTTACGATTGATTTTCTGGTTTTGTACAGACTTATGCACCTCACTTTTAGTTTGTTGGTTGGTCTATGAACTGTTGTTTTCCAAGCTTTATAATCTTTAGGGAATTGGTTATAGCTGACGTATTTTGGTTTAGATTCAGTTCAGCTTTTTTCAGTGATTAGTTAAGGACTAGTTAGTTTAGGTTAATCAGTGGTTAGTTTACTGTTAGGTAAATTAGTCATAGCTGGGGCAGGACAGCAATTCATAGGGGATTTCAGGGGTAATTCAGGGGTTAACTAAAATTTGAGCCACTAGTAATTAAACTAAAGGCTGCTATTGAACTTAATGGAGACAATTCTAAGTGGGATTGAAAAGATAATAGACAACTGATAATGGAGACTGCACTCTTGCTGATTTTAGGGGACTAAAATAGGCTCTATTGATTAAAATAAAAGTACTAGGATAATGGGGGTAATTAAAGAATTTAAAAGGTAAGTTGCTAGTGGAATGAGCACCAATGGGATGCCTATTAAAAGGGCTGGAAATAAGAATTAAAACAGACGGGAGTCACTTACACACACACACACACTAAAAAAGCACTCTGAAAAAGAGAAAAGTTAAAAAGATTTAAGGCTGGGAGTATTCTGAAAAATTGAGACAGACAGACATAGAAATATTCTGAAAGATAAAAGAGAGAACATCAAGAGAGTTTGGTCAGCCTTAAAACAATATTTGGAGGTCTTCTAGAATCAATCTAAGTGAGCATTTTGAGAGCTTAAGCTAAGGGGGTTGAGTTCTAGCTTTGAAACTGAAATCATCGGGAATTCAAAAGTCTTTTCTTAGGTCTTAGAGTTTCTTTAATTAAGAAAATGTCATGATCCCAATCCCGGTCGTGATGGCGCCCAACCATATAGCTAGGCAAGCCTGACCATTTATTACTCACTAACCCAATTCGATAACTTATTAATGACAATTTAAGGGAATTAGCGGTTTAAAAATAATACGCCGATGTTTATAATAAAAACAATACGGAACAGACTGAAATATCTGAAGAAACACTCCTAACAGAATCTAGGGTCACAAATCTAGAGCCTCTAACAACGGAGTAACAAATATCTGAAAATACGTAAGTCTGGAATGCGGAAATAAAACTAAATAAAAGGGGAGAAGTCGGGTCCTGCGAACGTCAGGCAGCTACCTCGACAATTCTGATAAACTCTGGAAGACAGCGACTGCTCAGCTAAGTCTTCGAACACCTGAATCTGCACACATGGTGCAGGGAGTAAAGTGAGTACTTCCAACTCAGTGGTAATAGACAT
>MU696345.1:48819-67675 GCA_026770625.1 Nicotiana glauca | reverse complement strand
CCCCCCCAGCTCGAGTTGTCCACTCGGGTAAGCCAGGTCTAGAACAATAAACCCAGGTTTTAAACCTAGAATAACAAAGCCTCATGCCGGATCCCTAGTAGGAACATTTGTTTGCATCATGTGCATTTGACTTTGGAGACTAAATACAAAGGTTGGGTTTGTCTAGGACAGGTGTACCTGAAACGAAAACGACCATCCTGATGCATCTTACTTGCTACTTGTGCATTTATTTGTTTCAGTCGTGCAAGTTGATCGGCTTTTGAATATTGAAAAAAAAGAGAAATAGCAGTGTAGAGGGCTAGGGGAGTTAATCACCTGTTTTGATAAATACCAATGTCCAAGTAGTGTCGAAACTCTGTTAGATTTTTGAGAAAAATGAAAAAAAGGGGAGGTTTTTATTTTCAAAAACAGTTTGTTTTATGTGTCAATAAAAAGAAAAAAAAAGTTGTTATTTTCAAAATAGTTTGTTTTATTTTCCACTGAAAAAAAATATATTTTCAAAAAATAGTTTGTTTTATTTGCCAATAAAGGAAAAATGTGATTTTGTTTTCAAAAAATAGTTTTTTTGTTTGTCAATAAAATGAAATAATAGTTCGTTTTATTTGCCAATAAATTAAAAAAAAAAAGAGAAATAGTCTTGTTTTCAAAAAATACTTCGTTTTGTTTGCCAATAAAAAAGGAAAGAAAAAGGAAAAATGTTTTGTCTTCATATATAGTTTGTTTTATTTGGCAGAACTACGCCGGTTTGATTCTCACAGGATGTGAGATACATAGGAAACCCCCATCGGGTCCAACCTCCCCTTTTGCAAAAATAGCAAAAAAAAATGTCAAAATTTTAATTGTCGTCATAAATAAGTCGGGTGATGCCGTTCTTGTCAAATATAGCCGAATGTTCCCGAAAGGGACACTAGAAGGCTGACTCTGCATAAACGGCCACCCTTGGTCATTTTTTAGATTTTTGGCCGATTGACCCACACAACCTTAAAATCTTCGTCCCCGAGGCGCTAAAAGTTCGTGTTTGCAAAACCAGGTCTTTTATTTTAATTTGAAAAACAAGAAAAAGAGTTAGTGGGAAAGTGAATACCATTTGGATTTTTGGTCAAAATAGGCCGAAGCCAGCTTCGGCAATGTCTTAAACCGTTCTTGCCAAGATAGCCTTAGAGTATCTATCAGTTGTCGAAAGGCTGTTTTCGCAAAAGAACAGATGAGTTTGTGAAGTGTCATAAAATAATCCTCCCGGCCTCAAAATTCATGTGAAATTGGGAAGGGGCCACATTTGCAAAAACAACCATTTGGTCAAAATCGGCATACAGGGAGGGATCTGTCGGTTTGTTTTAAAGTTTGTATTTTTGGACATATGGGTCGAGTCTGTATTTCGATTTCCGCCAGAATCTATTAATTTAAGTTGTGTAATCAAAGTTGGTTTTGTTATGAAAATTGAAAATCCAGAAAACATGTTTTGTTATTGTTTACTTTTTATCTGTCCGAACTACGCAAGGTCTGATTCATGCGGGATCATGATACGTAGGCAATCTCCATAAGATTCGACCACAACAAAAAAAATAATAATAAATAAATAAATAAATAAAGAGGGGAGATGAAAAAAAACGTGAAAAATGTTGATAATAATAAGGACTGACTGAGTCCATTCTAATATTGTTTTATTTCGAATTGTAAAGAAAGTTGGGGTGGTCAGTTTGTGGCAAGCGGAAAACACAAGATCCGAGAAAAAGTGATGACTGACATCGAAGTTGTTGCAAATGCTCAAAAGACTCAGGGTCAGAGGGTTCAGCTAGAGTCTACCATGGTTGAGGAAAATAGAATATCGAAATAGAAAATGACTGAAATGTGTCAAGCATGGGCCAAGGGTCGAGGAGAGCCTCACCATGAGTCACAATTTGCTACACAACAAGAACACCACTCCTATTCATTTGGTATCCCGGCAAACATTGAGAAGCCTGCCCGAGAGATGGTACAAGAGGAAATAACCCAAAGAGTGAAAAGCTTAGAACAACGGTTGAAAGACACGCAAGGGTTGGCAGGTCAAAAGAGTGCTGCTTTCAAAGATCTATGTCTGTTCCCCGATGTCCACTTGCCGCCTGGTTTCAAGATTCCCAAATTTGAAAAGTACGATGGACATGGACACCCCATGGCCCACCTGAAAAGATATTTCAATCAACTAAGAGGTCTGGGGAGAAATGAAGAATTGCTAATAGCTTACTTTGGGGAAAGCCTTACGGGAGTAGCATTTGAATGGTTTTTAGACCAAGACACATCTCGCTGGCACGTCTGGAATGACATGGCACATGCATTTGTCAAACAGTTCTAATACAACATCAACATTGTCCCAGACCGCATTTCCCTTTCAAACCTGAAGAAGAAACCAAGTGAAAGTTTCAGGGAATATGCCATTAAATGGAGAGAGCAAACAGCTTGAGCTAAGACACCCATGGATGACCACGAGTTAATCACTGTCTTCCTTCAGGCTAAAGAGTCAGATTACTTTCAAAATATGATGTCCGCAATTGGCAAATCCTTCATGGAAGTAATCAAGATGGGAGAAATGGTAGAGAGCGGTCTTAAGACAGGCAAGATTATAAGTCAAGCAACTCTCAAAAATGCAGCTCAGGCTGTCCAAATTAAATTCGGTGACACAAACGAGAGGGATGAAGAAGTCATGATGACATCAGGGTCAAGGAGAGGTCCGCGAAGAACACCTCGAAGGTATGTGCAGCCTCATCAGATCTTCCATGACTCCCTTGAGCATTACTATCCACCTCAGAACCCCCCATACTCTGTTGATCCATCCCAGTATGTTGTCCAGCCATCAAATCACCCAAGAAAGCGAACACGAACGTCACGAAATCTCCGCCAGCCTCCGCAAAATTTTCAAGTACCTTATAACCCACATCCAAGCCAGGGGTATAGAAGGGAACAAAGGTTTAAAGATAGTTTTACACCAATAAGAGAGTCCTATGAAAGCTTATTTGAGAAGTTAAAACAACATGACATGATTGCACCTATTCCCCCAAATCAGGTGGACCGATGTGCAAGAAGATTTGACTCATCTAAAAGGTGTGAATACCACTCCAATGCTCTCGGGCACAATGTGGAAAATTGTCGAGATATGAAAAGGTAAATAGAAAGGATGATCCAGGAAAGGTTGATTGTAATTCAAGACAGTGACACCCAGAATATCATGCTGAATCCTTTACCTGTACATGATGATGCACACTTTGTGGTGATGATGCCTGGTGACATGGGGTATGAGAATCCACTCGGGAATTTGCCGACTGAAATTGGAGAAGTCCATAGCGATTCTGATAATCAAATTTGTGGCTAAATGTCAGGCTTATCAATTGGAGAGTCATTCATGAAGGAATCTTGGTAGCTTATTTTGTTGTCATTTCTGTTGTCCAGGTTAGTTCAGGGTTGTAATCTGGATATTGTTGGTAAATCAAACCCTTCTATCTTTCTGTTTTGTCCAGTTCTGTTGGTCACAATACCTCATTTAGTGTTGTCTAGGTTTTTTCTAAAGCTTGTAACCCAGTTTATGGTGCTTGTTTTGTTATACAAACTCTTCCCCCGTCTGTCTAATGCAATTCTCCATCTTCCATTATTTCTAGTCATTTTTCTTTGATCTAAGTCTTTCCTCTTTATAGTCCTTTTTCTGTCAACACTAGTGACATGACATGCGCGCATAATGTTGGCCTAATCTTAAAAGTTAATCGTAAAGCCATTGGGAGGTGATCGAGACATTTAAAGGAAATAAGAACGGTTTGAGATTATTTGGAACCCGAGTCATGCGAAACTGGGGCAAATAAAAAGAGAACCGTTAAAGGAAAGTTGGCCATGTTGACATGGGGTCGTTCATGGTAATAAAAATAAGAATGTTGCCCAACAGTGTTTTAAAAATATGGCAAATGTTAATCGTGTTGTTTGCACTTGACATGTTTTGAAGATTGGAATGACGGAGGCATTTTGTTCTGCTATCCAAACACTTTATCCTTCGTTAACCCTTTGAGCCTTATTTGATTTCTTTCATACCCCTCCTTCGGAATCAGTAGCAAAAATTAGAAACACAAACGTGGAAGACAAAAAGATAAAAAAAAAGAGAAAAAGAAAACAACAAAAACAATAAAAAGATAAAGAAGAAAAAGAGAAAATAGAAAAATGAAAAGGAAAACTAGAACAACGAGGAATTGGGAACTACGTTTGACCTGATTCCTCAAAGAGGATACGTAGGCACTTCACAGCTCGGTCATAGTGTAGCAAAAAAAAAATCAAAAATACCCAAGCAAGAAACTGGGGCAAAGGTTGGGTTTGTTGTAAATAAATCTAGTTCTGAAGGTTGTAGTTTTGAACCCAAGTTGTTTTGTTTTTTAGCCTTCAGGAACCCTTTCTTTCTAGCCCTATCCAAATCCCACATTACAGTCCAAAGAAAGACCTTCCGATCAGTCTTCAAAAGAGGCCAAGTCATACAAATGAGAAAGTCTTATCAGAATGTAACACTCCGATTCCTAGCAAAAAAGACTTTGATCCCCAGCAGAAAAGAAATATGAGAGAGTTTTAGCGGTAACACCCCAATCCCCAGCTGAAAAGTAATACAAATGAGAGAGTCTTATCGGTGAAAAGCTTCACGGGCACCATAAGGCGATATAAGCTGAGAGAAATCAAAATGAGAGAGGCTTGATAGTGAAAACCTTCGGGCACTACAAGTCGAATAAGGGTGAGAATCAGATGGAAATCACCAGACAGAAATTGTGAAAGGCGATTAACGACGGAGGACAGGTCACATGTGCATGTCATGACCATTAGAGTTGGTATCCGCGTTTGATAGGTTTTTGTTTCATAGTTTTTCCTTTTTAGAGAGTCATCCTTTTCCTTTGTCTTTTATTCTGTTCCTTTTATCTTTCTCCTTTCATCGAAAATTCCTCAACTGAGTCTGTTTGGTCAAAACAAGTGAGAAATGACTTTAAAATTTGCCACCAGTCTTCCAATTATGCAAGACGAGATCTGACTAGTACATCCAAGTGGTATGAGTCAGGAAGGAACGCAAGGCTAGCGTCAAGAAGGACATTCCCCAGCAAGAGGAGATTGTCAAAGGGACGGACCAGTATCGAGAAGTATATCCCCAGCAGAAAAGGTGTTCTCAGTAACACCGATGAACGAAGAAAGTGGTTCATCAGCAAAACATGCAAGATCCTCAAACGGAACCAATTGTCATGAGAAATGTGGGGGGTCAGATAAGAAGACTGGAAATAATAGTTGAGAGGTTTGTGAATAAGGAATCCTCGAGAAGGTCAGAAGGTATCGGCCAAGTTTCAAGATGGTCGGACGACATAGAGCAGGGAAAGGTAAAAACCATCCCCAACAAGAGTATCACAACCAGCCACCACATTTTAAACTAACGAATTTTCTTTGATTTGAATCAAGTAAGGGAAATGGCATTGATGGTAGAGAAGCACGATGTAGGGAAGATTATCAAACTGGGGCAGAAATTTTTTTTTTCATTTTGAAAATTTTTTGGAAGTCAGTTGTCCGCTTGGGGAAGAAGCCAGATAACACAAAAGAAGTGGTCTTTGAATTAGTGTTATCCCCAGCAATGTTGAAAGAAGGAAAACAACAAGTTTTAATGAAGGAGTTTGTATCCCCAGCGGACAGAACAAAATGATGAAACTTGCGCTTAGGAAAAACAGAATGCCAGTGTCATCCCAAGCAATTTTCAAAAAAATGAAGCACCAGTTTTGAAGGAATGAAAATTCCCCCAGCAGTGTTATCCTCAACAGTGTTATCCCCAGCTGGTAATATTTTAATCCCCAGCAGTGTTGAGAGAAAATAAATGTTTTGAAGGAAGTAGTTTTGAAAAAAAAAGGCAAGAAAGGAGATTCCTCCCCACAGTATTATCCCCAACAGGTAAGTAATTAATTCCCCAGTAGTGTTATCCCCAGCAGTTTCGAGGGAAGACAACACGAGTTTTGTTTTTGAGGGAAGTGGTTCTGACAGAAGGTACTTCAAGTAGAAAGAAATGGTTTACGAGGCAAAGAAGGACGACAGTAATAGAATGCAGATAAGGTAAGTTGTTATAGTCGGGAGCCCACCCGTAGAACGGAGGAGTTACCTTTTAAGTTGTTGAAGTCGGGAGCCCACCCGTAGAACGGAGGCGTTATCTTTTTAAGTTGTTGATGTTGAGAGCCCGCCCGGAGAACGTAAGGGCATTATCTTTTTAAATTATATTTTAAGTTTTTTTAATCATAGTTGAGGTCCAGTGCTGCCTGAAGAATGGAATGACGTCTTATTTTTTTGAAGTCAGGTACCCACTTGAGGAAGAAGGAAGATAACACAAATTTTAAGGGAAGGAGGAAATCATCCCCAGCAAGAATGTCATTAACCGACCACCGTTTTCAAAACTGACAAAAATTTTCTTTGTATGTAACAGGAACAAGGCAGTGCAAATTTTCTACTAAGATAAACATCTTAGTCCGATGATTTTTTTCTCCTAAGATGAAAAAATCTTAGTCCGATAAATTTCTATCCTAAGATGAAAAAATCTTAGTCCGATGAATTGTTTCTCCTAAGATGAAAAAATCTTACTCCGATGAATTGTTCTCCTAAGATGAAAAAATCTTAGTCCGATGGATTTCTCTCCTAAGATATATCTTAGTCCGATGGATTTCTCTCCTAAGATAAACATCTTAGTCCGATGAATTGTTCTTCCTAAGATGAAATTTTCTTAGTCCGATGGATTTTTCTCCTAAGATAAACATCTTACTCAGATGAATTGTTTCTCCTAAGATGAAAAAATCTTAGTCCGATGAATTTTCTCCTAAGATAATAAGAAATCAGTTGGAAAGACTTAGAAAAGATAGCAAAAAGGGGAAGGCAACAATTGAAAGACCCAGATAAGAAAACAAAAGGGGAAGGCAAGAATTGGAAAATTGACAGAAATAGTTGGAAAGGTACAGACAAGATAATAAGAAGTGAAAGACAATAAGTAGAAGGTTTCAGATAAAACAACAAGAAGAAGGAAGCAACAATTGGAAGGTTTCAAGTAAAACGACAAAATGGACCTAGTCTGATGAACTATCTCCTAGAGTCAAAATCTCAGTCCGATGAATCTTTCTCCTGAGATCACACAAAAATGGACCTAGTCTGATGAATTATCTCCTAGAGTCAGAATCTCAGTCCGATGAACCTTTCTCCTGAGATCACACAAAAAACGGACCTAGTCTGATGAATTATCTCCTAGAGTCAGAATCTTAGTTCGATGAACCTTTCTCCTAAGATAATAATGGTGATTTATTTTCAAAATTGATGCTGAAGTCAGGAGCCCGCTTGAAGAGAGGAAAGGCATTTTATTTTAAGTTGAAGATTGAAGTTGGGAGCCCGCCCATATAACAGAGGAATATATTTCAGTCAATACATTTCAATCTTTACATTTCCAGTTTGAAGTCGGGAGCCCGCCCGTATAACAGAGGAATATATTAAAGTTTGAAGTCAGCAAAGCAGAGGGTTACAACAAAAATCCCCAGTATAAATTCAAGGTCAGCAACCAGAAGGGAGGTAACGGTGTTCAGAAGAAGGTAATTCAAGCTTCGAAGGAAAACAATGCGAAGCTCACAAGAAGTAAGTAAGCAGTCCGAGTTCGACAATCAAGAGAAGACTACCAGTCAAGTCAGAAAGAAAGAAACATCAGTGGAAACACAAGTCAGCAAGACATCAAAGCATAAGAAGCACAGGAAAGAGAAAGTTTAAGAGCTAGATAAGATTTTGTAACTCGTACACTAGTTTAGTCTAGCTTCTTATTTTCTGTTTAGCACGGTGTAATAAGGAGGTCGGTAAGCAGTAGCAGCAGCAGCAACAACAACAGTAATAGCAAAACCACAGCTCATGGTAGTCCCAGCTACCAAAACTTCCCGAACTACCTTGACCTGATTCCCTTTTAGCCAGGGATATGTAGGAGACCTTTTGAAGCAAAGTTTCGGTCAAATATTTCACAAAAAAAATGCTTCACACGGAGTACTCAAACGGGCAAAAATCGCTCGTATCCGCTCACTTTATCTTTGCACAAAAATTGTTCGTGTTTACGGGCAAAGAAGGGCAGGTGTGAGCACGTGATTTTTGTCCTAAATGAGAATTACTCCCAAAAAAATCAAAATCAAATAATTTTTGTTTGTTTGCAATTGTTGTGAATTTTGTATTATTATATGCATTTTGTCATTGCATGTTTATTTGTTTAAATTAATGAAAATACAAAATATGTTACATTTGCATTTAGGATTTAATTCTACAATTAGGAGTAATTAAGTTTGCTTTACAAAATTGAAAATCACAAAAAAATAATGTACTTTGCATTTTTCTAGTAATTAATGTCAAATTTTGTGTTTGCTGTTAATTTGTTATTTTATTATGTGTGATAATAATTATTAAGCGTTAATTAGTATTTGTGAGTCAATTGGGATTTTATAATTTGCATTAGGATTTTTGGTTTAAATTTAGAAATTAATTTAGGAGTAAAATAAAGAAAAGAGAGAACAGGAAAGGAAATTGAACTTGGGCCAAATTCAATTTAATTCTGGAAGCCCAATTCCATCACCCCCAAAACCCGTAAGAAATACACCCAACCCAGCCCAATTCACGCCCCCAATCCAGTCCATCTCCCACTTAACCAAACGACGCCGTTTAAGCGGCCTTAAATCTGGACCGTTGAATCAATCTAATCGAACGATCCAAAGCCTTCCCCACAACCCGACCCGTTTTCCCTAAACCGATCCAACCCCCAACTAACTGAAACGACCCTGTTTTACCCCCTTGAGTAATCTCGGCCCTTGATTCCTAGTGATCCAACGGATCACATTAATTGGCCATTTTAATATAATCAATACCCTTACCCTCGAGCCAACCCCCCTTCCCTTCGTATCTAACGTTCAGAGACAACCCCAGAAACCTCCGCCATACTCCGCCGTCGACCACCCACCAGAAATCGCCTCACGGCGGTTCTGGTGGTCCAAAGACCCCCAAAATTACACCATAGCTTCCCCTCAACCTCCCCATTCCAGTCCTCTAAACAACTTCCCTCGAATCTTAGCCCAGCCCTTCAAATAATCAAAACCCTAACAGCCTCTCCGCCGTGTCCGGCGACAAGTCTCCGATGACCTCCAAAAATACACCACAAACCCACCTCAACTTCCTTTCCTGAATATCCAAACCCCTTCCTTCGAATCACACCAGAGCTCTTCAAATATCGATTTGAAACCAAGAACCCTAGCGCCACCACAAGATCCCTTAGTGGCGGCGCCAACCCTAAACCTTCCCCAAGTCACCCCCTGAACCTCTAGACTATCCTCGTCCCAAATTTGAAGGTTAAACCAACTGGACGAGACCTAGGGAGCCAAAACCTAGAACCTGCCCGAATAAAGGAAATTTGAGGTTCTTAATCGACCTTAGTCGAGAGTTTTCAGTCGAGAACACTCGATTAAGGTCCGTTTGGACCTCAAAAGTTCGAGTCGAAGTCGATGAGAGCAGAGTTCATGTGGTTTCTGATTTTCGAGGTATTTCCTCTCCTCCTCTGTTCTATGTTTGTTGTTTATCCGTTTAGGTTCAGTTATGTTTTGTTTAATTGATCTTTCATTTAGTTTGTCGCTTGTCCCTTTCTCCTCTGTTAGACCTTTTATTTGGCCCAAATTTTCTGATTGTTGATAATTATATGTTATAATTTGTGTAATCGATTGAATAAGTGTCGTCGACTAGTTTGTTATGCTTGAATTTTTATATTAACATGATAATATTATAATTTTTGGTTCATTCCAGTAGGTTTACCTTCCTGTTTCTTTTCTGTTCTAATACTGTGTTGAAATAAGCCTGTTGGTATCATTTGTTTCAATTTCCCTTTTTCATGGTTATTTACCATATTTTTTCATATGATTGCAGCTTATTCTCGTTTAGTGTATTTATAATGTTCACGTGTTTTATTTTTGTTTTGTTCGTTAATGCTGCCTGTAGCCTGTTGGATTGGTTTACGATTGATTTTCTGGTTTTGTACAGACTTATGCACCCCAGTTTTAGTTTGTTGGTTGGTCTATGAACTGTTGTTTTCCATGCTTGATAATCTTTAGGGAATTGGTTATAGCTGACGAATTTTTGTTTAGATTCAGTTCAGCTGCTTTCAGTGATTAGTTAAGGATTAGTTAGTTTAGGTTAATTAGTGGTTTGTTAATTGTTAGGTAAAATAGTCATAGCTGGGGCAGGACAGCAATTCATAGGGGATTTTAGGGGTAATTTAGGAGTTAACTGAAATTTGAGCCACTAGTAATTAAACTAAAGGCTGCTATTGAACTTAATGGAGACAATTCTAAGTGGGATTGAAAAGATAATAGACAACTGATAATGAAGACTGCACTCTTGCTGATTTTAGGGGACTGAAATAGGCTCTATTGATTAAAATAAAAGTACTAGGATAATGGGGGTAATTAAAGAATTTAAAAGGTAAGTTGCTAGTGGAATGAGCACCAATGAGATGCCTATTAATAGGGCTGGAAATAAGAATAAAAACAGACGGGAGACACTTACACACACATTGAAAAAGCACTCTGAAAAAAAAAGAAAAGTTAAAAAGATTTAAGGGTGGGAGTATTCTGAAAAATTGAGACAGACAGACATACATACATAGAAATATTCTAAAAGATAAAAGAGAGAACATCAAGAGAGTTTGGTCACCCTTAAAACAACATTTGGAGGTCTTCTGGAATCAATCTAAGGGAGCATTTTGAGAGCTTAAGCTAAGGGGGTTGAGTTCTAGCTTTGAAACTGAAATCATCAGGTATTCAAAAGTCTTTTCTTAGGTCTTAGAGTTTCTTTAATTCAGAAAACCAAAGAAAAAAAAATCAATAAAATCTCCTAAAGTTCAAATTACTGTTCCATTGGATGTTATAGCATGAGTCTGATTTCTGGATTGTTCATTCACATCTGTTAGTTCGAGGTTTAGCTACTGTGAGTTTAGAGTTTTCATTTTGGTTGATTTTGGTTGCAATTGAGTTGTATTGGGGAAAATTATTTGGGTGCTGTTGTTTTTTTGACTGCCGGGTTTCATTTTTGGTCAATTCAGTATCTTCCTGGGTCGTTCAATTGTTTGAATCACGTTTGATCCTTGCTGGTGTTATTTGCTGCTGCTGTTGTACTGCTGCTGACCTCTCCATCTTTTTGTCCTGTTTTTCACTCCAGGTACATTTTTTTGGATCTCAACATCATGTAGAACTTGGCCGAAATGAAATAAAATGGGAGCCTAACTCCCTTGGAAAATTCCAGTAATTACTGTACCTTCTTTATAATTGTATGTAATGGTTTAAATTTTAATTAGGATTGCTTGTCTAAGCTATTTGAAATGACTGGATCTGAGCTTGCAATGTTGTACCTAACTAGACTATTTTGGACTTAGTTAACCTGTGGTTATCTAGCCTTAACCTTAGTATAGTTAATACTTTCTTAGTTTAGCATCTTATTGGTTTAAAGCAAAAATCCGAAATAGTGTAGATTTTGTGTTAATTTTGATTTCAAGTTGAAATATATCTCCCATAGCTTTAGAACTGCAATAGTTGGCTAATGAATTGGTAGTGGTTTGCTTCAGGTGTTATGCATTCAGATAGGAGTAGAGTATGAATTCAGGCCATTCACATTAATTAGAGAACATCAAAAGAGTTTGGTTAGCCTTAAAACAACATTTGGAGGTCTTCTAGAATCAATCTAAGAGAGAATTTTGAGAGCTTAAGCTAAGGGGGTTGAGTTCTAGCTTTGAAACTGAAATCATTGAGAATTCAAAAGTCTTTTCTTAGGTCTTAGAGTTTCTTTAATTCAGAAAACCAAAGAAAAAAAAAGCAATAAAATCTCCTAAAGTTCCAAATTACTGTTCCATTGGATGTTATAGCATGAGTGTGATTTCTGGATTGTTCATTCACATCTGTTAGTTCGAGGTTTAGCTACTGTGAGTTCAGAGTTTTCATTTTGGTTGATTTTGGTTGCAATTGAGTTGTATTGGGGCCAATTATTTGGGTGATGTGGTTTTGATGACTGCCGGGTTTCATTTTTGGTCAATTTAGTATCTTCCTGGGTCGTTCAATTGTTTGTATCACGTTTGAACCTTGCTGGTGTTATCAGCTGCTGCTGTTGTACTGCTGCTGACCTCTCCATCTTTTTGTCCTGTTTTCCATTCCAGGTACATTTTTTTGGATCTCAACATCATGTAGAACTTGGCCGAAATGAAATAAAATGGGAGCCTAACTCCCTTGGAAAATTTCAGTAGTTACTGTACCTTCTTTATAATTGTATGTAATGGTTTAAATTGTAATTAGGATTGTTTGTCTAAGCTATTTGAAATGACTAGATCTGAGCTTGCAATGTTGTACCTAACTGGACTATTTTGGACTTAGTTAACCTATGGTTATCTAGCCTCAACCTTAGTATAGTTAATACTTGCTTAGTTTAGCATCTTATTGGTTTAAAACAAAAATCCGAAATAGTGTAAATTTTGATTTCAAGTTGAAATATATCTCCCACAGCTTTAGAACTGCAATAGTTGGCTAATGAATTGGTACTGGTTTGCTTCAGGTATTATGCAATTAGATAGGAGTAGAGTATGAATTCAGGCCATTCACATTAATGAAAATAATCAAGTACTTAGTCCATTCAGTTGAGAATCATGTGCATAGGCTATTGGTGACTAATTCAATTCACATGTCCATTTTTACCTGTTCACTCTCAGTAGCATTTAACCAGTAACCAAATAAGCAACGCGACTTAAGCTCTAAACTAACAAACAATCAGCTTGAGGTAATTTGGATAGGCATTTTGGTAGGATATAATCTAGGCCACATTTAAACTCTAGCCTGTCCGCAGGCCGTTGGGCCTGATTTCAAGATTGCGATGTATAGTTAACACAATATAAATTTGGGCCTTGAGTTAGGTAGCGGGTTCAAATTAAAAGGTCCTTCCTTTTGTTTGGGCTCGGACTTGAACTCGGAGCCCGATTTTGTAATATTAAGTAATTAGGGTCTTCTCTTTATTTCTTTTAGAGACATAATATAAAAAAATCATAGTCGCTTCAGGATTGCCTTTAAATAATAAAAATGAGACGAGCCTCGCCAAATAAAACGCACAAATTGCGGGGCCTTCAATAAAAGGTTGAATAATCATTTAGATTCTGGGATGGGCCGTTTAGCGAATTTCACGGCCTTCCCCAAAATAACAATGCGTTAATCTATTTAGGCGCGTATTTTAATAACATTACCTCCCTAAACTCGGGTGTGCATTTCATGTGACCTAAATTCAAATCTTAAAATATTGGATAAAAGGTGTTTCGGATTGCGGGTGTATTTCATGTGATGCGATCCAAAGACATCTTTTAGACGACGTTCAATTTTCCTTAAAATAATAGTAAAAGCGGTGAAAAGTTAAAATTTGCACATAAGTCTATCATGTAAAAAATCAGATAATTTAAGCTAAATATAACAGTTAAGCGACCGTGCTAGAACCATGGAACTCGAGAATTCCTAACACCTTCTCCCGGGTTAACAGAATTCCTTATCCGAATTTCTGGTTCGTAGACTGTAACACGGAGTCAACTTTTTCCTCGATTCGGGATTCAAACCGGTGACTTGGTACACCATAAATCTCTCAAGTGGCGACTCCAATTCTTAATAGTAAATCCAGTTTCGATTGTCCTTTAATTGAAAAAACTCCCTTTATTACACCCTTCGCGGGGTGTAGTAGGTGAAAAAGGAGGTGTGACAGTTGGTTATCCTCAAGTTACATGATTTTGTGCTAAATCTGAAGTTCTCTAACTCTTCAGCATATTGTTGATTCTATACTTAAGTACTCCTGCAACTATGTGTTTACTTATGTGATCTATGTGTCCCCAAATCCCACTAACCCTGTTGGTGACTGCTGAACCTGCCTTGGTCCTATGTTTCTTGATTATGTGTAAACCTGATTTGGGTGTTGTGTTTGAACTGTTTCTTGTTACTCTACTCTCTTTCCAAGATTGTCCTATTGAACAACTCCCCCTATTGTTTTACAAAACTATTTCAAATAAGTCTTTTTTTTTAAATTGTTTCTCTGCTTATATCTCTACAAAACTATGTCAAACACTCTCACTCTACTCTTAGACCACTAAGTTTTGCCCCTTTTGTGTGAGCCTTGCCTTGGGACCCTTGAGCTCCCTTTTAGCTTGGACACACAAAAGCTGGCCTTTCCACACTGCACTTACTCTGTTTTGGCTATGAAATCTAGGTGTGAGCACTTCCTGGGATCCTTTGAGGTCCTTAGGGAACTCTGACATGCCCGGATATGAGAAAGGCTATGAAACAATCTTGGAATTTGAGGTGTTGGAGTTAAATTTATTATATAACTCAGAGAGGAAGTCCTAATCAGGTTCTAGAAATTTGGGCCTGTTTCCAGGCTCTCTATAGTGTAACTTCTTATTTTCTTTTCTACTTATGTAATTCATTTCAATATTGGTCTGTAGTAATCTATTGTAAACGAATATTGGGGTTGGCTAGTGAAAAGGGGAGGGTAGTTTTATATATTATCAACATCAATGGGTAGAAATCATGCCTTAGGTTTACATTTCCTATATGCGCATTAGAATCCATGTGTAAGACCAAGACATTCAAAGCATGTCATACAGTAGATATCATATACTTCGGTTTACTTTTTCAGCATCTCATTTGACATCATTTTACAACTTAGAAATCCTGCTTTTGGCTAAATAATAGCATCAACGTAAAACTGTTGCTCTTGCACATCTTGAAATCATGCTGTAACTTTTGGGCATTTAGAAATCATGCTTTAGGAATTTTGCATTATCGTATGTGCATGTCAGATACCCTATTTTAGGATCTTGTTCACATTCGCTCAGTCACACCTTATTAAACTACTGATGCATAAAAAAGGACATAAAACAGTCTCATGTTTGATTATCTTGTTTAAGTGAAACTGGTCACAATCCCTGCATGTCTTTGCAACATTTAGAAAAATATGCTTTAGGTAAAATAACTTCCAAACTATTTTTAATAATTCTGGAAACTACTGCATATTATTTTATGCTTAGGTAAGTCCTAGGTAATCAACTTTAAAATAAAACCAGAACCGTCTTTTGATTAATGTTTAACTGCCATCATGTTAAAATTATTAGGCAAGCTTGATTAGGACTTCCTCTCTGAGTCGTGTAATAAATCTGACTCTGCTGTTATCACTTAGATACCATGCTTAGGATCTGAATTTAGACCTTAATTGTGTATGGGTCATGTTATTTGTGTGTACTGTGTGTGGAGGTATATTTGAGCCTTTCATTTGTCTTCCATGCTCCCCTTAATTGAAGTCCTACTTGTTTATTATATGTCACCATAATATTTACCTTTAAACTTGAGGGTCTGCCTAGAACCCCCTTTTTATAGGATAGGAGTCCTAAAATCCTTCGGGATTGATAGGTATGGACAGGTAACAACATGCAATAGGGGTCGATGTCACACCTCCTTTTTCCTACACCTCGTAAGGGTATAAGGGAGTTTTTTCAATTTTAAGGACAATCGAAACGAGATTTATTTCAATTAAAAATTAGAGTCACCACTTGGGATAATTTATGGTGTCCCAAGTCACCGGTTTAAATCCCGAATCGAGGAAAGATTGACTCTGTATTATAGTCCGCGAATCAGAAATCCGGGTAAGGAATTCTGTTAACCCAGGAGAAGGTGTAAGGCATTCCCGAGTTTCGTGGTTCTAGCACGGTCGCTCAACTGTTATTATTGGCCTATTATCTGATTATAATTACCTATTTTAACCTATGTGCATTTTTAGCTTTAAACCGCTTTTAATCATTTTTAAAGAAATATTGCAACGTCATTTAAAATATATCTTAAATCACGTCACATAAATGCACCCACATTCCACGACACATTTTATATAACATATGTTGAGATTTGGATTTGGATTGCATAAATACGCACCCAAGTTTAAGAAGGTAAATTATTAAAATAACGTGCCTCAAGCAACTACGCACTTACAACTTTACGAGGGCCAAAGAAATTCATTAAATGGCATGCCTAGATTTCTAAGGATTGAAATTAATTAAACGAGAGCTATGCAATTAAGATTTTTGTTCGACACGGCACACCTCGATTTATTCTAACTAAAAAAGTTTCTAAACTAACTCATGAGGGCCATTAATTGCTAAGGGTGACACACCTCAACTAATTTAATTCTAGTGTTTCTATCCCTTTCTAATTCTAGTGTTCATGATAGCCAAGTAGGAAACTTTGCATAAAAAAAATACAGGCCCGTTTGATTCTCTTGAAAATGCCATCACTGGCCAGCTCCTAGGCCCAATTATCATAACCCAACTTGTGCACAAACAATTAAAAAACCAATTAATTAAAGCTATCTAGGTATAAGAAATCAAACTAATCAAATTAATTCTGAACTTAGTTAATTAAACATGAATCAACCAGTTAGGCCTTTTAATACTAATACTTGAGCATCTTCAGGCCATGCCCATTGCGAAAGAGTAAATAACAAACACCTAGTATTTCAGCTTAAGAAACAAGGAACGGTCAAACTGTTTTCTTTGCAAGTGACCTTAAGGTCTCAAGCCTAAAGGACTCAGTAGTTGCCAAAGTTAGATCAAAAGGATAGGATTCCATTTAAAATCCCTGCAAATACAAAGCCTTAATGGCTGCTGGGCTCAACACTACACCAACTATAGCCTTCTTCTTAAATGTACTAATAACAAACCAACAAGTGTAATTTCAGATTTTAAAATCTCAAATCCTAACCTCATGAATTCATTTTTGACAAATTAGTAACAAAGAAGTCCTAAAGTAGCATATGTCATTTGAAATTTACCCGCAGAACGCTTCTTAAAGAAAACAGAATCTCACTTCACAGTTTGGCACAAACTTAAATATTTCGACATGAAGCTTATTACACATTTCTCATTACTCAACAGGTCTCCAATCACATACACTCTTACCAAAACCAATTAAAACCAAAAATAAATATATAAAGCATCTAATGGCCTATTTGAATACACATGAAGAAACTCAACTAATAGAAACATGAGACAACAGATTCAAGACCAAAGGAATGGAGCTATGCTATGAACACATGACTGGGTATCAAACGTCAAACTTTTATTTTGATTTCACTTTCCACTTGAACATCACATTATGCTGGTTTCAGAACATGTACCTGGAAATGGAAAAGGGGAGAAAGAAGTGAGGCAACAATAAGTAGCAGCAAACCAACAGTCAGCACCCAGGAATTAGGAAACCAAACAAAACAAACTGGACTTAGCCAATGAAACAGTAACCTCTATGAAACCAAAACTTCAAAAACCAAAGTTTGAATTTCAGAAATGACCAAATGAACCAAAGAAAATAACTATTCAGTAGTCTGAATTTTAGTAATTTTTTTATCTCCTCCCCCTCTGCCTTAAATGCCAAGTTTAGGTGCCTTTATAGGCAAGACATTAGGGCAACTCTACAAGAATCAGATTTGCCTTTTTACCCCTCTCATATTTTTATTTTTGGTTAGCCAACCTTAGCTTAATATTCAGAAGTTCATATTAACCCCTCCCCCCAGCTTCCTAGAAGCTTCCCTAGGTAGTTACCAAAGATTCCCTAAGCTATATTTCCCAATTTACCCTTAACAACCCTGTTATTTACTTGTTAACTTAGGTTAATTTAACCCAAAGTATAATTACACCAAACCCTTTATCTAGGTCAGTGATGACCATAGTTACTTATGAGGGGCTTGAATATTCAGAAATGACCAAATGAACCAAAGAAAATAACAAGTCAAAATTCGGGGTAAATATAATCACTTCTGATTTTAAGCCTACATCATCTTTAATTAGTCAACTCAGAATTAAACTCTTTGCTATAAATCAACAATCAAACAAAAAATAAAACAAATGATATTAAACAAATAAGAATAAGAAATACTACAGTGTAAAGAAAAATCAGTGAGAAGAAGGAGAGGGGGAAAATCAGGGATTTTAAACTTAAGCAACAATAGTCAAACAAAATCAAGGCCCAGCGATAACAATGAAGAAGAACTAAACATGAAGGGGAACCAGTACGAACTGACAGATTAACTTAAAGGGAACAAGTTGGGTTCATAACCAATTTCAATCAAAAGAAAACTCAAATATGCGGATAAGAAGAAAACGAAGAAGAACAAGAGGTGAAATAAGAAAAACAAACAGAAAACTCACTGATTCAGGCCTCTAACTTGACTGACTTTCTAATTTAATCCTCAAATAATGTCATATGCCTATTCTTTGCCAAGAACAAGCAAATAACGTTATTTCAGGACCAAACAGACCTTGAACGCTAACAGAATCTTGAGGGATGTCTTTGCATGAACGACCTTGGCTATGGCTTCTAGGGCCCGAACCCTAGATTTGATATTCGAAGAGTTCTAGCCATGTTTGAGGGAAATGGGGCAGGGATTTGGAAGGAAGGGAGTGAGGGGGTCATGGGGTATTTTTTTAGGGACGTTTGGAGGTGGCACCGCCACCGGATGGTGGTGGAATTTTGCGGCGGCTACTAGGGTTTGGGTCTATGAATTTGAGAAGGAGACGATGAGCGGGGTGGTGAGAAATTCGGACAGTAATATACTTGATCTACCCCAGTTCCCACCCGTTAGATCACACAACCTTGACAGCCCAGATTAATTCTAACCTAAACGGGGTCGTTTGAGTGGAGCGTGGAGACGGACCGGGTTGGGCAGATCTGGGCTGGGTTTTGCATGGGCTTCAGAGGTAGAAAATGATTTGGGCTAGGGAAGTTTAAATGGATCTGGCCCA
>MU696345.1:30070-47624 GCA_026770625.1 Nicotiana glauca | reverse complement strand
CCCCCCCCCCCCCCCTTGTTTTTTCTTTCTTTTATTTCAATTCCTTTTTTTCAATTCCTTCTTCTTTCTTTTTTTCAAAATTGAAAAAAAAAAACTACATAAAAATTTAAAAAAATAAATTAACCTATCAAATTGAATTAATTAACTCATAATTACCACAATTAATTAAACTAAATTAAAGGACAAACTACCCAAAATTCAAAATAAAAACTAAAAGTGCAAAATAAATTATTTTTTGTGATTGTTTCCATTTTTATAAAATAACTAATTTGCTATTTAATTCAAAAATACAAAGTTAAATCCTAAATACAAATGTAACATATTTTTTTTGTATTTTTCATTAATTAATGAAAATAAACATGCACAGACAAATGCAAACACTTGATATAAAATGCCACAAAAATTTAAAAAAATATAAATAATGAAAAAAATATTTTGTTTTGAATTTGTGGGAGTAATTCATATAGGGCAAAAATCACATGCTCACAACTGCCCCTCTTTGCTCGGATACATGACGAGTTTTCATGCAAAGAAAAAGTGAGCGGATACGAGAGATTTTTGCCCGTTTGAATACTCCGTGGGAAGAATTTTTGAAAGATTTGACCGCACCCTACTTTCGAGATTTCCTACATATTCTTGGTTATAAAGGAATCATGTCATTGTAGTTCGAGAAGTTTTGGTAGCTGGGACTACCATGAAGCTGTGATTTTACTATTGCTGATGCTGCTGCTTCTTACTGAACCCCTTATTACACCATGACAAAATAAAAAGACGATAGACTAAACTATGATATATGAATTACAAAAGCCCTATATATATATCTTCAAACTTAATCTTGTGTTTCTTATTGCCTTGTTGACTTGTATTCTTCCGGTGAAGTCTCTTTGTTGCCGACTTGAATTGTAATCTAAGATGATTTCCCTTTTCTTCAGGTGGATGCTTGATTGCCAAAAACTTGAACTATAATCCCGTGCTCTCCAGGTGGGCGCCTGACTGCTGAACTTGAACTGAATTCTCGTGCTCTCTAGGTGGGCGCCTGATTGTTGAACTTGAACTGTATTCCCGTGCTCTCCAAGTGGGCGCTTGTCTTTTGAACTTGAACGGTATTCCCGTGCTCTCCAGGTGGGCGCCGAACTGCTGAACTTGAACTGTATTCCCGTTCTCTCCAGGTGGGCGCCTGATTGCTAAACTTGAAATGTATTCCCGTGCTGTCCAGGTGGGCGCCTGGTTGCTGAACTTGAACTGTATTCACGTGCTGTCCAGGTGGGCGCCTTATTGCTGAACTTGAACTGTATTCCCGTGCTCTCCAGGTGGGCGCCTGATTGTTGAACTTGAACTGTATTCCCGTGCTCTCCAGGTGGGACTCCTGATTGCTGAACTTGAACTGTATTCCCGTGTTCTCCAGGTGGGTGCCTGATTGTTAAACTTGAACTGGATTCCTGTGCTCTCCAGGTGGGCGCCTGATTGTTGAACTTGAACTGTACTCCCGTGCTCTCCAGGTGGGCTCCTGATTTTTGAACTTGAACTGTATTCCCGTGCTCTCCAGGTGGGCGCCTGATTGCTGAACTTGAACTGTATTCCCATGCTCTCCAGATGGGCACCTGATTGCTGAACTTGAACTGTATTCCCGTGCTCTTCAGGTGGGTGCCTGATTGCTGAACTTGAATTGTATTCCCGTGCTCTCCAGGTGGGCGCCAGATTGCTGAACTTGAACTGTATTACCGTGCTCTCCAGGTGGGCGCCTGTTTGCTGAACTTGAAATGTATTCTCGTGCTCTCCAGGTGGGCGCCTGATTGAAACAAAATAGATAAAACAACGAAGATTTTTTGCCCCAGTTTGGTAGTTGGGCACATCTGTGAGTGTTAAACTGAATCATATTACCAAATATTACTAAGAAATTGAAATCTAGATCCCATTATCTAGGAGGGTCTTGACAACTCCTAATTAAATGACAGTTTTAGATTTAAATTATATCTTCTAAAGGTATTACTTCCGCTAAATCTTGTTATCTAAGAGGGTCTTAAAACTACATCCCATTATCCAAGAGGGTCCTGAAAATCAAAATCAAATCTTATCTTAAGAGTGACAACTTTTAAGGCTGAATTATACTGCCCTACAGCAGAACTTGTGCTAAATCTTGTTATCTAATGGAAATCTTAAAGCTACGTCCCATTATTCAGGAGGGCCCTAAAAACTCCTAATTGAATCTTATCTTAAAGATGCAAACTTTGAAACCAACTTATATTCCTTGCTAGATTTTACTACTTATGATTGTTTCGATTTTTAAAATAGGTCCCATTTTCTAGGAGGGTGCTGAAAATTTACTATCAAACCTGTCTGGTGCTTGACTTTCCTTACGGAGGGTTTCTCCGAAACAACGAAATTTTTTGCCCCTGTTTCAATCAAAGAAAAATCTTGTCAGTTTAAAAGTATGGTGGTTGGTTTGTGGCCTTAACTTTGAGGGCTATTGCTCCTTCACTTCCCATTATAACTTTGATTTCCACTCAAAGACGTTTCTTTTTTATTGACTAATAACTTTCTCTATCACCCTTATCACGGAAAATACCTCTTCTCCATTCAGACCCAATATCCTTCATCTATTGTATTGCTCATGAACTGACATTTACCAAACCAATGTGTCTCACATGAATCTCAAAGCACGACAACTCCCACCCACTCAGTGCGTATGTTGTTCTTTCTTGACTTAAACCACTAGCCCTGGCCTTGAGGTCTGTTGTCCTTCACTTGCCATGATAACTTTGATTTCTGCTTGGAAGACCTTGCTTGTCACTGGTTAACCAAGTTTTGGTCAATCTTACCACAGAAAATACCTTTGATTCGTTCACCTAACATCCTCCATATGTTGCATTGTTCATGAATTGATATGTATCAAACCTTTATATTTCACAAGGATCCCA
This sequence comes from Nicotiana glauca, assembly GCA_026770625.1. Lineage (NCBI taxonomy): Eukaryota > Viridiplantae > Streptophyta > Magnoliopsida > Solanales > Solanaceae > Nicotiana > Nicotiana glauca. Next base: position 44,706 of record MU696345.1, on the reverse strand, counting down.
AAGCATGTTGATTGTTACCAGCTTAGTGCACTTGTTGTTCCTTCCTAACTTATGACACTTTGATGTGCTAGCCAGATCTCGTTTTGTGCAATTGGAAAGGTGGTGGCAAATTTTGAAGTTATTTTTCACTTGTTATGACCAAAAAGACTCAGGAAGAGGAAGTAAACAAGACAAAAGCGACAGAATAAAGGACAATGGAAAGAGATGATTCCTAACAAGAAAACTACAAAGTAAAAGCCTATCAGATGTGGATACTAACTCTAATGACCATGACATGCACCTGTAGCCTATTCTATTAAGCAATCCTGATGTTAAGCTCTTGTTGTACTTTTTCACCGTGAAATTGGACTTCAATGCTCCGATTATCCAATCCGATTCATGATCCTTATTCGACTTGTATTGCCCGAAGGGTTTCCACCATCAAGTCTCCCTCATTTTGTTCTCTCTCTCTCAACTCACTGTCGCCTTATGATGCCCATGAAGGTTTTCACCAATAAGACTCTCTCATTTTTTATTTCTCTCAGCTTTCATCACCTTACGATGCCAGTGGGGATTTTCACCAATAAGAATTTTTCATTTTTCATTTTCCTTGTTTGGACCGGAGTGTTGCCCCTGATATGATTCACCTCTACTTGCTCGCCTTGGCATCTCTCGAAGAGTTATTGGAAGGTCTTTATCTGGACCGTAATGTGGGCTTTTGGATGGGGTTAGAAAGAAAGGGTATCAAAAACGCTCAAAACAATTCGAATGGGTTCAAAATTACAACTTTCGGAATCAAATCTCTTACATAACCACAACCTCTGCCCCAGTTTCTTTGCCTGGGGACTTTTGGATTTTTATTTTGATGGGACTGAACCATGAGACTGCCTACGTATACTTAAAAGGAATTGGGTCGAACGTAGTTCATGTCATAGGAATTATTTTGTTTGTTTTGATTTTTCTTTCTCTTCTTTTCTTCTTTTCTTCTTTTTTCTTTTCTTTTTGTTGTTTTTCTTCTCTTTTTCTCTTTTTTTCTTTTTCTTTTCATTCTTTTCTTTCTCTTTTCTCTTTTTCTTTACTTATCTTTTGAGCTTGCGTTTCTGAACTTTGCTATTGATTCCAAAAGAGGAGTATGAAAGAAAATAAATAAGGCATAAAGGGGTAACAAAGGATAAAGTGTTTAGATAGCAGAACAAAATTCCTTCATCATTCTAATATTCAAAACATGCCAAGTACAAACAACACAATTAAACAAACCATGGAAAACATTCGTATCTTTTGATTGTACCGGACTTGATAACCATATCCACACATCCGCCTTCTACATTTGTCAATTTTAAAGCACCATTGGACAATACTCTTCGTTACCACGAACGACCCTTGCCAATTTGGGGCAAACTTGCTGTTAGCGTCAACCCGATGCAGTATGATGCATTTCAATAGTGTTTCTTTATGTTCTATCTGCCCCAGTTTCACACAATTCGGGCTTGAAGTGATCTCAAAATGCCTTTACTTATTTCCCTAAAATGACCCTATCATCTTCAAAACTGTTTCATTGCTTCATGATTAACTGACTTTTTAAGACCAGGCTGAGAATTACGCGTGCATGTCATGTCACTAGAGTCGACAGGAAATGGACTATAAAAGGAAAAGAAATCTAACAAAAATGACTAGAAATAACAGAAAACAAAAAATTGCATTAGACAAATGGTGAATGGGTTCGAACAACAAAACAAGCAAACTGAACTGGGGTTACAACCTTGGAACAAACCTAGACAACACTAAACGAGCTACTACGACTAAACCAAGTAGGCACAGTAAAAGTATAGAAGGATTTGAGCCACAAGACAATATCCGGATTACAACCCTAAAATAACCCGGACAACATAAATGACAACAAAATCAACCACCAAGACTTCTTCTCGGCTAGCCAAGAAAGGAACGTCTTTCCAATTACCAAGATCGGAATCTTAGCCACTGAGTTCCGCATCAATATTGCCAAGACCATTACCAACTTCAATATTATCAACTTTAGTCAACACGTTCCTAAGAGGATTCGCATGCTCCCTGTCACTGTCATTGATCATAGTTACCCCTTATTGAATCATTCTTTCTATTTCCCCTTTCAAAGAGCGAAAATCTTCAATGCTATGCCTTTGGACATTAGAGTGGTACATGTATCGCACAGCAGGATCAAAGCCTTTTGCATATGGTTCTGGAGTATAGCCGAGGATCGGCTCAATCAGGCCAGAATGTTTTAACTTTTCAAACAAACTTGTGTAGGATTCTCCGATGGGCGTGAAATTATCTTTTTGCCTTTGTTTCCCTCCATGCCTCAATATTATAAGATTGTTGGATGCTTGAAAATGCTGTGAAGGCACACAAGAATTTTGGGATGCTGGTGCTCGCCCTAGGGAGTGACCTAGTGGTTGGACAGATGACCGGATGTTGTTCCGTGGATAATACTGGGGTGGATTATATGGAGTTTGGGGATGTTCATGGGGTCGGTATTGAGGCCGAAAGTGTTGAGCAGGAATGCCCAACGGATCATCTTTTCTATTTCTCTTTCTTCCACCCAAACTTGCTGGGATGTTATGAATGTCTTTCGTAGTATCTTTCAATGCCGAACAACTCATGATTTTGCCTTACTTGATTCCCTCTTCTACCATCTCCCCCATTTTTAACACATCATTGAAAGGCTTTCCCAAGGCCGGGATCAAATTACTGAAGTAGGTGGCCCCCTAGGCTTGTAGGAAAAGCTCAACCATTTCTTCTTCATCAATTGGGCTACTGACTCGAGCAGCTTGCTCCCTCCATCTGAGCCCAAACTCCCTAAAGCTTTCCTCTGGTTTCTTTTCCATATTAGACAGGGAGAAGCGGTCTAGGGTGATGTCTAATTTGTATTAAAAGTATCGAACTAAATCTTGAGCCATGTCATCTAATGAAGGCCACTTACCGACATCTTGACGATTATGTTATTCCAAAGCTGCCCCAGTCAAGCTCTCACTGAAATACGCCATCAACAAATCATCTTTCTAGCCAACACTTCTCATTTCACTGCAATTATCCCTCAAATGGGCTACCAGATCTCCACACCCATCATACAAGTTAAACTTTGGCACTTTAAACCCCGCAGGCAAACGAACGTCAGGGAACATACACAACTCTTTGTAAGACATGCTAACCTGGTCTCCCATCCCTTGCATATTCTTTAAAGACTGTTCTATGCTTTTCAGCTTCCCGAATATCTCCTCTCGCCCTTATTTTCCTGTGACCTTTTCATTTTCAGCATGAAGCTCATCCATGGGGCTCTTCTTGTATGAGTCAGGAACCTTGTGGGCAACCTCTGAGGGGTAATATTGGGCATCATGAGCTTTGAGTGGGTATTCATTGTTGGGAGTAGTGGATATGACAGGAGCGCAATTTTAGGGAGAGGTAATTGGAGGAAGAGTGATGGAGCTACTAGGGTGGTTGGGAAAGCTGTGATAAACAGGTGGATCTGGAGAGTACGTGGGATCATCGGGCACTATGACCGGAGTTTGGTAAGGGTAGCATCTAGGAATCTAGGTGGTGGCGAAGGTGGGGCCTTCCCAGACATCCAGGCCTGATACATGTCCATCATGTGTTGTCTTAACATCCTTACCTCATCAGCCAAACCAATGCCTTGTTCAACCAACTGCTTTCGGGCGCCGGTATCAACTTACCCAGTTCTGTTGTTGTCCGCCATTGCCTTTTTAATTTATGTCATAGAGAGGGGTTACCACTTCGAGAACCACAAACCAACCACCTTTCTGCTATGAAAATATCAAAAGGAATAAAATGGGGTCATCGCGTTAGCGTTAGGGCATTTAACTACAAAAATATTACATTGCGTTCAATACACCTAGCGACAATTAATGATTCTAGAATAACTTCGAGGGTCATAAGGTCACTTGGCATCATCTCAATTTGTCCATTTGAATCTTCTCATTTTCCTTCCCCTTTTTCTTTCTGATTATCGCTCTTTTTCTTCCCTTACATTTCTCACATCCCATAATTTCACTATCCTTTTCTCTTTTTCCTTTTTTCTTTTTCTTTTCTTTTTCTTTTTTTTTTGATTTTTTTATTTAATAATAATAATAAATTATTCGATCGAACCCTATGTAGGCTGCCTACGTATCATGACGCCGCATGAATCAGATCTTTGCATAGTTCTAGAAGATAAAGGAAACAAACTGACGTTCTCTTTTTTTCTTTTTCTTTTTCTTTTCTTTTCACCGTAATGACTAATCTAATGAGAAAAGAGAAATAAAAGAAGCAAATTATTTTTTGAACTTTCCAGACTCATGTTCTATAAACTATCCTAAACTCAAGCTTAACGAGCATATATTTTTTCTCTCTTTTTTTCTTTTTGAAACAAACACTCTATGGGAGATTATTATGGAAAACTCCTACAAGAGAAAAATATTTTTTGATTCTTTCTTCTTTTTTTTTTGAAAGGAAGTCCAAATAATAAACCAAAGAAAAATATTTTAAATTTTCATTTGATATCCCTGAAGAAAGACTTCAAAACGAGAAATGAACAAAATAAAATATATTTTTGGATTTTAGTTTTTGATTATCTAAAGAAAAAACTTTAAATATAAACAAAAGATAAAGTATGCTTCTTTTCTATGTACAATATCCTAAAGTTCTAGTGAAAATAAAAGAATTTTTTCATTTTTTTCGTTAATTTCCCAAAGAAGAACCTCAAAAATAAATTCTTTTTGGATTTTTGGAATATATATCTTAAAAGAAAACTCTTAAAGAGGTACTAAAAGAAAATTCTTTTCTCTTTTTTTGAATTTTTTTTTTTTGGTCTTAATGTACTAAAAGGAAATATAAAAGCAATTTTTATTTAAGTTCTAAATATTCATTGCCTAAAGGAAAAAACCGCCTCAAATGAAAAAAAAAAATTTAATTCCTAGAATAAGTATTCCAAAGAAATGTGACAATCCAAAGGGGTCATCACCTATTTTTTCTTTCATTCCGTGCTTCCGAGGCCTTGAAAATCCCATTTTTACTTGCCTTGATTTGCGTGCACAGTCCGAACGCGTAGCCAGAAAGCTTAAATATGAATTTTGTGTAAAAATTGAAGAATTTTGATATTAATATGATTAAAGTTGACTTTGGTCAATATTTTGGGTAAAAGGACCCGGACCCGGACCCGGACCCGTGATTTGATGGTCCCGGAGGATCCGTAGAAAAATATGAGACTTGGACGTATGCCCAGAATAGAATTCTGAGGTCCCAAGCCCGAGAAATAAATTTTTGTGTGAAATTGTTTTCTGAAATTAATTAAGGAAAATGGAAAGGAAATTTGATCAGAAGACTATGGTATTGGGCTCGTATTTTGGTTCCGACGCCTGGTACAAGTCTTATATGTGATTTAAGCGCTTTCTGTAAAGTTTGGTTGAAAACGGACGTCATTTAACGTGTTTCGAACTTAAAAATGGAAAATTTGTGTTTTATGAAAAGTTGGAAGAAATCATGTGATTTGAGGTTTGATTCTATGTATATGATGTTATTTTGGCGATTTGATCGCACGAGTAAGTCTGTAGGATATTTTTGAGGTTGTGTGCATATTTGGTTTGAAGCCCCGAGGGCTCGGGTGAGTTTTGAGTGGGTCCCGGGAGGTCATAGACTTAGAAATAGAAGGTGGTTGCAGGTTCATGATTTGCAGGCCCCCAGCGCGCCGCGGTCGAATCCGCGCGGTCCGCGCTGGAAGCCGCGCGGCCGCGGTACATCTCCGCGCGGTCCGCATGGCTAAGTTCAGAGGGTCCAGTGGTCCTAGGTCGACCAGCGCGGTCGCGTGCAAAATATGCACGATCCGCGCTGGGTGGTTCAGAGGGGGATCATTTCCAGTCCCTCAGGGCGGCCGCAGCCGCGACGCACTTTTGCGCGGTCCGCGCTAAGCCTCCAGTAGGGTATAAAAGGCCGGGTTTTCAGTCATTTTTATTTTTTTTCAAAACCCAAAACACATGATGCGATTTTCCAAATGATTCTTCTTCTTCAAAATGAGGGGTAAGTGATTTCTAACTTATTTTCTTTACTCCTTAACATCCTTAAACATAATTTCAAACTTCAAAACAAAGATTTCAATGGGAAATTTGGGAATTTTTGGTAGAACCTAGGTTTTCTTTAAATTGGGGATTTGGGTCTTAAATTGAGGTCCGATTTTAAAACAAATCATAGATATGAACTCATGGGGGTATGGGTAACCGGGTTTTGGTTCGAACCTCGGGTTTTGACCACGTGGGCCCGAGGGCATTTTGGGAATTTTTGAGTGAAACTTTGGAGAATTCATTTTCAAGTATTCAAATTGATTCAATTAGCATTTGTTGATACATTTAAGTAATTTGTGACTAGATTCGAGCGTTTGGTGGTGAATTCGAGGGGTAAAGCTATACTAGAGGCTTGAGTTGGGTTTGGAGCATTCGAGGTAAGTGTTTGGTCTAACTTTGGCTTGAGGGAATAGGAGTAGAGTCTTATTTGCTAATTGCTATTTGTCGAGTACGGTATATAGGCATGGTGTTGAGTATCTATATACTGGTGTCTAGCATGACCGTGTGTCCTTAAATTGAGATTATCTTGAATTGTTCTGACTCTTCCATGCTTATTTGACGATTTCTATACATTGTAAAGATCATGGGAGAGAGATTATGATTACTAAACTCCGTGGAAAAATGGCTCTAGTTGTGTTACGAATTGAGAAGATATATGATATGAAATGACTCTTGGAGCGATGGCTCGAATGTTAAAGTGAATTATGAGTGAGAAGTGTAAGAAAGAGAAAGAGTTGATGGTTACTCCCTTGTCGGGACGTGTTATTGGATGTGTTGATTTTTCTCCCTTATCGGGATTTAGTTCTGTTGTTATATACCCTTGCCGGGATTTCAGTCACTGGTAGTTACCCCCTTTCCTCTTACTTGTGATTGTTGACTGGGTGAAGTTTGTTATTTATATATGAATCGGGTTGCACGCCACAACAATGATAATCATGGATCGGGTTGCACGTCGCAACAACACTGTACATTTATGGATCGGGTTGCACGCCGCAACAGTGATAATTGAGGATCGGGTTGCATGCCGCAACAGTTTTGTTATGTGATCGGATCGGGTTGCGCGCCGCAACAAATTATAGCTTAAGTGTGTTTATTCTGGATTTAAGTTTTCGTTGGCTGTTCTATCCTTAAGTTTAGACTTCTTGTTTTAACTGTTGCCTCCCCACATCATGTTCCCCCCCTCCTTTTATAAACTGCTTATTTCCTGCTTATTTTCCCGCAATATATTTCATAACTGCACAGGTTTATCTAGTAGTCTGGTCGAGCCTCGTCACTACTTCACCGAGGTTAGGCTAGGCACTTACCAGCCCATGGAGTCGGTTGTGTTGATGCTACACTCTGTGCATCTTTTTTCACAGATCACAGCGCCGGAGTAGTAGCTTTTGGACAGCAGTAGAGGATTCAGAAGTTGACTTCAGTCCATAGACCCCGAGGTAGCCTTGCTGACGTCCGTAGGCCCGGAGTCTCTCTATCTCTATTTTTGTTTGTTATCATTTGTACCAAAGCAGACAGTTTTATATTTCATTCAAACCTTGTATTTAGTATTCTCTAGACGTTCGTGAGTATTGTCACACCAGTCTTGGGTAGAGGATTTTGTTAAAACTTCTGCATTTCTTTCAGTTAATTATATTTGAGACTTCCGCTTTATTATTAAAGGCTTCATTGTTTCTATTATTGTTGATGTTCGTGAAAAGAAGTAATTGATGATTGGCTTGCCTAGCTCCAACTAGTAGGCGCCATCACGACTCCCGAGGGTGGGAAATTCGGGTCGTGACAAGTTGGTATCAGAGCACTAGGTTACATAGGTCTCACAACTCACGGACAAACTCGGTAGAGTCAGAGGGATCAATACAGAGACGTCTGTATTTATTCCCCAGAGGCTACAAAATTAGGAAAGTTTTACATTTGTTCTTTCTTGTCGTGCGATTCTGTTTCTCAAAAAAAAAATTGATTGTCTTTCTACCCTGTTCTTTCAAAGATGGCAAGAACACGTGCTTCCTCTTCTACCGTGCAGTAGCCTGAGCCCCCAGCAGCAACTCCTACAAGGGGCAGAGGCCGGGGTCGTGCCATAGGCCAAGGTAGGGGCAGAGCTCAGCCCCGAGCAGCAACCCCAGAGGTGGAGCCTCATGTTGATTATGATGAGGAAGTTCCAGCCCCAGCAGCTCCAGTGGGCCCAACTCAGGTCCCAGAGGGGTTTATAGTCACCACGGTTCTTTAAGACGCCTTGGTCAGGTTGGTAGTCTTTTTGGAGAACGTCTCTCGAGCGAGTTTGCTTCCAGTAGCACCAGCCACTTCTCAGGCTAGAGGAGGAGTTCAGACTCCTGCTACACGTACTCCGGAGCAGGTAGCTCCCCAGGCTCAGGTTCCAGTGGTTCAACCAGCTGTGGCAGTTCAGCCGGGTATTATGACCTAGGCCGGCGATGGAGCGACTATGTCCGCAAATGCTTTGTGGAGGCTTGTTAGGTTCTCCAAGTTCTTCACCACCACATTCAGCGGTACTTCTTCAGAGGATCCACATGATTTCTTATTTAGCTACCATGATATCCTTCAGACTATGGGTATTGTGGAGACCAATGGGGTCGACTTCGCCACCTTTTGACTGGCAGGATCCGCCAAGACTTGGTGGAGGGACTATTGTTTATCCAGACCAGCAGGGTCGCCATCATTGACTTGGGGCCAGTTTGCAGAGTTATTTTTGGAGAAGTTTCTCCTAGTTACTCAGCGAGAGGGTCTTCATAGGCAGTTCGAGCGCCTCCAGCAGGGCTCTATGACAGTCACTCAGTATGAGACCCGATTCATTTATCTAGCATGCCATGTTATTGTTATACACCCCACCGAGAGAGAGATGGTGCGGAGGTTTATTGATGGATTGATTCAGTCGATCCGTCTCCAGATAGCTGTGGGAGCCGGGAGTGAGATTGTTTTTCAGGAGGCAGCCAATGCGGCCCGTAGAGTTGAGATGGCTCTTGCACGGGGAGGTGGTCATGGGCCAGATAAGAGGCCCCGTCATGCAGGTAGGTTCAGTGGTACCTCGTCTGGAGGTAGAGATTCTTATGATAGAGGACATCCTCCGAGGCCCCTTCAGTCAGCTCTCCAGGTCTCTCATGGTACTTCAGAGGGTCGTGGTTCTCAGTCGCATTATTCTGACCAATAGCTTCACAGCTCCCCATCAGCACCCATCAGTGCCCCACCACTTCAGAATTTCCGGGGTGGACATTCAGGTCGACAGGTTAAGACACAATCTTCTCAACTGCAGCATTCAGGCGGGTGCTATGAGTATGGTCACATCTGGAGGGCTTGCCCGAGGTTGAGGGGTGCTCAGTCACAGCAGCATGGTCCTCGTCCTATGATACAGGCATCAGGTGATCCACATGCCGCCCAGCCAGCTAGAGGCGGGGGTAAAGGCCATAGAGGTACAGGTAGAGATCATAGAGGTAGAGCTCGGACCGCCAGAGGTAGAGGCCAGCTAGCAGTCGATCGTCCCAGAGATATGGTTCAGGGAGGTGGGGCCCAGCCCCAGTGTTATGCTCTTTGAGCCAGCCCAGAGGCTGAGTCTTCAGATGTAGTTATTACATGTACTATTTTGGTCTGTGATAGGGATGCTTCCATGCTGTTTGACCCTGGGTCTACGTATTCGTATATGTCGTCCTATTTTGCACCCTACCTGGTTATGCCTAGTGATGCTTTGGATATTCTTGTTTATGTATCTACACCGGTGGGTGATTCTATAGTGGTCGACCAAATTCATCGTTCCTATGTGGTAGTGTTTGAGGGTCTTAAGACCCGTGTTGATTTATTGCTCTTAGACATGGTGGATTTTGACGTTATATTAGGGATGGATTGGTTGTCCTCGTATCATGCTATCTTGGATTGTCACGCCAAGACCGTGACCTTGGCTTTGCCAGATTTGCCCTGTTAGGAGTGGAGAGGAACCCAGGGCATACCACCCGCATAGTTATTTCCTATGTGAAGGCTCAACGCATAGTCGAGAAAGGGTGTTTAGCTTATCTGGCGTATGTTCGTGATTCCAGCGCAGAGGTCCCTTCTATTGATTCTGTTCCTATTGTTCGGGAGTTCCCCGAGGTTTTCCCTTCAGACCTACCAGGTATGTCGCCCGATAGGGATTTTGATTTCTATATTGATCTGGATCCAGGCACTCAACCCATTTCTATCCCGCTGTATCGCATGGCCCTGTCAAGGTTGAAGAAGTTAAAGGACCAGTTGCAGGATTTTCTAGAGAAGGGTTTTGTCAGACCTAGTGTTTCTCCTTGGGGTGCGCCGATGTTATTTGTGAAGAAAAAGGATGGTTCAATGAGGATGTGCATTGATTACCAGCAATTGAACAAAGTGACGATAAAGAACAAGTATCCACTGCCGAGGATTGATAATTTGTTCGACCAGCTTCAGGGTGCAAAGGTGTTTTCAAAGATAGATTTGAGATCTGGCTACCATCAGCTGAAGATTACGGCGTTTGATGTCCCTAAGACAGCATTCCGCACTCGGTATGGGCATTATGAGTTCCTAGTCATGTCCTTTGGGTTGACCAATGCCCCGGCAGCATTTATGAAGTTGATGAATCGAGTGTTCAGGCCTTATTTGGACTTGTTCGTGATAGTCTTTATTGATGATATCTTGGTGTACCCCTGTAGCCAGGAGGAGCACGAGCAACACCTCAGAGTAGTTCTTCAGACTCTGAAGGATAGTCAGTTATATGCTAAGTTCTCGAAGTGCTAGTTCTAGTTGAGTTCGGTTGCATTTCTGGGTCACGTTGTATCAACAGAGGGTATTTAGGTGGACCCGAAGAAGATTGAGACAGTCAAGAACTGGCCTAGACCAGCATCAGCTACCGAGATTCAGAGTTTCTTGGGGTTAGCAGGCTATTATCGTCGGTTCGTGGAGGGATTTTCATCTATTGCAGCCCTGATGACCAGATTGACCCAGAAGGGTGCCCAGTTCAGATGGTCAGATGTGCGTGAGGCGAGCTTTCAGAAGCTCAAGATAGCTCTGACTACAACACCGGTATTGGTTTTGCCCACAGGTTCAGGGCCTTATACGGTCTATTGTGATGTTTCCTGTATTGGACTTGGTGCAGTATTGATGCAGGATGGCAGATTCATTGCCTATGCTTCGAGGCAGTTGAAGATCCACGAGAAGAATTATCCAGTTCCTGATCTAGAGTTGGCAGCCATTGTTCATGCTTTGAAGATTTGGAGGCATTACCTATATGGTGTGACATGCGAGGTGTACGAGTCTTCAATATTTGTTCAAGCAAAAGGATTTGAATTTGAGGCAAAGAAGATGGTTAGAGTTATTGAAAGATTATGATGTTACTATTTTGTATCACCCGGGGAGAGCCAATGTGGTGGCCGATGCATTGAGTAGGAAGTCCGCCAGCATGGGTAGTCTTGTTTATATTCCGATCAGCCAGAGACCGCTTGCTTTGGATATTCAGGCCTTGGCCAATCGATTTATGAGGTTGGATATTTCTGAGCCTAGTAGAGTGTTAGCTTGCACAGTCGCTCGTTCCTCATTATTGGAGCGTATCTGTGATCGACAGTTTGATGATGTGTCCTGAGAGACACGGTGCAGCCTGGAGGTGCCATGAAGGTGACCTTAGATAGCGATGGTGTTTTGAGATTGCAGGGGCGAGTTTGTCTTCCCAATGTCGATGGGATTCGAGAGTTGATCTTAGCGGAGGCCCATAGTTTTTGATATTCTGTTCACCCGGGCGCCACGAAGATGTATCAGGACTTGCGGGAGCATTATTGGTAGCGTAGGATGAAGAAGGATATTGTTGCATATGTGGATCGATGTTTGAACTGTCAGCAGGTTAAGTATGAGCATCAGAGGCCTGGTGGTTTGTTTCAGAGGATTGAGCTTCCCGAGTGGAAGTGGGAGAGGATTACCATGGATTTCGTTACCGGACTTCCGTTGACACGGAAGAAGTTCGATGCGATATGGGTTATTGTTGATAGGCTAACCAAATCAAGCCATTTCATTCTTATGGCAGTCTCTTATTCATCCGAGAGGTTAGCTGAGATTTATATCCAGAAGATTGTTCGCCTTCATGGTGTGCCGGTATCTATTATTTCAGACCGGGGTACAAAGTTTACCTCACATTTCTGGGGTGCAGTTCAGCGAGAGTTGGGTACATGGGTTGAGTTGAGCACAACATTTCATCCTCAGACGGACGGTCAGCCCGAGCGGACTATTCATATTTTGGAGGATATGCTCTGGGATTCTGTTATCGACTTTGGAAGCTCGTGGGACCAGTTTTTGCCTTTAGCAGAGTTCGCCTACAACAACATCTACCAGTCCAGCATTCAGATGGCCCCATATGAGGCATTGTATGGTAGGCGATGTCGGTCCCCAGTTGGATGGTTTGAGCCGGGAGAGGCTCGGTTATAGGGTAGAGATTTAGTCCGGGAGGCCTTGGATAAGGTCAAGATCATTTAGAATAGTCTTTGTTCGGCTTAGTCGCGGCAAAAGCGTTATGCAGATCGTAAGGTTCGGGATGTAGCTTTCATGGTTGGTGAGCGGGTCTTGCTCCGAGTGTCGCCTATGAAGGGCGTGATGAGATTTGGGAAGAAGGGCAAGCTTATCCCTAGATTCATTAGTCCATTTAAGATTCTCGATCGTGTGGGAGAGGTGGCTTATAGACTTGCCTTGCCACCTAGCTTGTCAGCCGTGCATCCAGTGTTTCATGTGTCCATGCTTCGGAGGTATCATGACGATCCAGCCCACGTGTTAGATTTCAGCACTGTCTAGTTGGACAAGGATCTATCTTATGAGGAGGAGTCGGTAGCTATTCTAGATCGGCAGGTTTGACAGTTAAGGTCGAAGAGTTTTCCTTCAGTGCGTGTCCAGTGGGGAGGTCAACCTCCTGAGGCATCGACCTTAGATTCTGAGTCTGATATACGGAGCCGTTATCCTCATCTTTTTCCTGACTCAAGTACTTGTTTCTTTTGTCCGTTCGAGGACGAACGGTTATTTTAAAGGTGGAGAACGTGACGACCCAAAGGGGTCATCACCTATTTTCTCTTTCATTTCATGCTTCTGAGGCCTTGAAAACCCTATTTTTACTTGCCTCAATTTGCGTGCACAGTCTGTGCGCGTAGCCAGAAAAATTAAATATGAATTCTGTGTAAAAATTAATAAATTTTGATATTAATATGACTAAAGTTGACTTTGGTCAACATTTTGGGTAAACGGACTCGGACCCGTGATTTGATGGTCCCGGAAGGTCCGTAGAAAAATATGGGACTTGGGCATATGCTCGGAATCGAATTCAGAGGTCCCAAGCCCGAGAAATGAATTTTTGTGTGAAATTGTTTTCTGAAATTAATTAAGGATAATGGAAAGGAAATTTCATCAGAAGACTATGGTATCGGGCTCGTATTTTGGTTCCGACACCCGGTACAAGTCTTATATGTAATTTAAGCACTTTCTGTAAAGTTTGGTTGAAAACGGACGTAATTTGACGTGTTTCGGACTTAAAAATGGAAAATTTGTGTTTTATGAAAAGTTGGAACAAATCATGTGATTTGAGGCTTGATTCTATGTATATGATGTTATTTTGGCGATTTGATCGCACGAGTAAGTCTATAGATGTTTTTTAGGTTGTGTGCATATTTGGTTTGGAGCCCCGAGGGCTCGGGTGAGTTTTGAGTGGGTCCCGGGTGGTCTTAGACTTAGAAATAGCAGGAGGTTGCAGGTTCAGGATTTGCAAGCCCCCAGCGCCCGCGATCGAATCCGCGCGATCCGCGCTGGAAGCCGTGCGGTCGCGGTATATCTCCGCGCAGTTTGCGTGGCTAAGTTTAGAGGGGCCAGTGGTCCTAGGTCGACCAGCGTGCCAAATCTGCACGGTCGCGCTGGGTAGGTTCAGAGGGGGATCATTTCCAGTCCCTCAGTGCGGCCGCGTCGCACTTTTGCGCGGTCCGCGCTGAGCCTCCAATAGGGTATAAAAGGTCAGGGTTTCAGTCATTTTTATTTTTTTTTCAAAACCCAAAACACAGGAGGCAATTTTCCAAATGATTCTTCTTCTTAAAAATGAGGGGTAAGTGATTTCTAACTTATTTTCTTTACTCCTTAACATTTCAAACTTCAAAACAAAGATTTCAATGGGAATTTGGGAATTTTGGGTAGAACCTAGGTTTTCTTCAAATTGGGGATTTGGATCTCAAATTGAGGTTCGATTTCAAAATAAATCATAGATATGAACTCGTGGGGGAATGGGTAACCGGGTTTTGGTTCGAACCTCGGGTTTTGACCACGTGGGCTCGGGGGCGTTTTGGGAATTTTTGAGTGAAACTTTGGAGAATTCATTTTCAAGCATTCAAATTGATTCAATTAGCATTTGTTGATACATTCAAGTAACTTGTGACTAGATTCAAGCGGTTTGGTGGTGAATTCGAGGGGTAAAGCTATACTAGAGGCTTGAGTTGAGTTTGGAGCATTCGAGGTAAGTGTTTGGTCTAACTTTGGCTTGAGGGAATAGGAGTAGAGTCATATTTGCTAATTGCTATTTGTCGAGTATGGTGTATAGGCATGGTGACGAGTATCTATACACTGGTG
>MU696345.1:0-29540 GCA_026770625.1 Nicotiana glauca | reverse complement strand
CCCCCCCGCTTCCCCTTACTTGTGATTGTTGACTGGGTGAGGTTTGTTATTTATATATGGATCGGGTTGCACGCCGCAACAGTGATAATCGTGGATCGGGTTGCACACCGCAACAACACTGTACATTTATGGATTGGGTTGCATGCCGCAACAGTATTGTTATGTGATCGGATCGGGTTGCGTGCCGCAACAAATTATAGCTTAAGTATGTTTATGCCGGATTTAAGTTTCCGTTGGTTGTTCTATCCTTTAGTTTAGACTTCTTGTTTTAACTGTTGCCTCCCCACAACATGTTTCCCCCACCCCTCCTTTTATAAACTGTTTATTTCCTGCTTATTTTTCCACAATATATTTCATAACTGCACAGGTTTATCTGGTAGTCTGGTCTAGCCTCGTCACTACTTCGCCAAGGTTAGGCTTGGCACTTACCAGCACATGGGGTCGATTGTGCTGATGCTACACTCTGTGCATCTTTTTGCATAGATCACAACGCCGGAGCAGCAGCTTTTGGACAGCAGTAGAGGATTCAGAAGTTGACTTCAGTCCAGAGACCCCGAGGTAGCCTTGTTGACGTCCGCAAGCCTGGAGTCTCACTATCTCTATTTTTGTTTGTTATCATTTGTACCGAAGCATACAGTTTTATGTTTCATTCAAACCTTGTATTTAGTATTCTCTAGACGTTCGTGAGTATTGTGACATCAGTCTTGGGTAGAGGATTTTGTTAAAACTTCCGCATTTCTTTAAGTTAATTATATTTGAGACTTCCGCTTTATTATTAAAGGCTTCATTGTTTCTAATATTGTTGATGTTCGTGAAAAGAGGTAATTGATGATTGGCTTGCCTAGCTCCTACTAGTAGGTGCCATCACGACTCCCGAGGGTGAGAAATCCGGGTCGTGACAGGAAAACTTCTAACGGAGATATAAAAGCACAAATTTTCTTTTTTTTCTTTGCTTTTTTGACTTGTAACACATTTCTAAATACAAAATAAGAAATACAATAACAAAAGACTCGGTAAACTTAACTAGACTATGACAAACTCTAACATCACCTAAAAGATTCGACATTACTGTACAAAACTAGAAGGTAAAGGATGACATAAAAAAGAACAGACTAAAACATAAAGAAAATCTCCTCAAGCAAACTCCTGAATGAGTGGTCCTGATTGGATGGTCCTGGGGCGTCTACCATGCTCTAACTCCAGTAAATCGACCCACACATATATGAAAAAACTTTAACCAACATTATGTGAGATAATAACCTCCATATTAGACACATGCAAGACATGATTGAGACTATTTTTGCAAAATAGCTTATTTGGCCAAAAGGTGGCTAGAAGTGCAAACACTACAAAAAAACAGCGTTTAGCAACGGCCGCATTCCGTCGCTAAATCAATGTTTTCCGTCGCTAAAGTTGTTTAGCAACGGAATAGCGACAGATTCAAGTTGGTCCCTAAAATCCTCGTTGCTAGGCTTATAGCGACAAAAAATACCAATCCGTCGCAGAATTAGCGACGAAATGGCGACGACATAATTTTGTAGCAAAGTTTAGCGAGGAAAATATCCGTCGCTATAGAGCTTGTTTCTGTCGCTATTTTGATGCCTTTCTTTACTGCAATACATAATTAAATTCGTCGTTTGTTCTTATAGCGATGAAATTTTCCGTCACTACCGTGTTATAGCTAATTGTTCCTGCTTTTTGCAACAAAAACCTTTTGTCGCCAATCTGTCGCAAGATTCAATTTTACACCATAATTTTAGCTACGGAACGTATCCGTCGCTGATTTATTTTTACTATACTGCTGATTGTTTAAAATTCTTTTTTATTTATTATTTTAAATGTACTCTGTTCAAACATATTACATAAACTATTAAATACACTTAATAACAAGTCACTGATATTAATATAAATTCAACAAGGTCCAAAATATATAGCATAATGCATATAACAGTATCATTAAGTACAAAAAATCCACAAGGACCAACAATAATGTCCTAACAATCACAAGAATCAATCGCATCACTAACTCATCCAGATTCCATGTCGGTGTTGATTGAGAATTTGGAGGTGTTGTTGACGATGTAGCATCAGATCCAAGAGAGCCATGAAGATTTGGCCCGTAGTAGCATTTTGCTTGCGATCCAAGACCATATACGCTTCTTTCTTTTCTCCTCCCGTGGCATGATAATATGCTTTACACTGATCAATATCAGATTGAGTTTGTGTTTGTTGTTGTAATATCTCCTGATATTTTTCGTGTAGAAGAGTTAATAAGAATATTCAATTTAAAAAATGAAAAAAATATATGAAAGTAAAGTCAATTAAAAAGTTATCTTACATGTACGATTCGGGATTTCTCAGCAACAAAATATTTTTCATCATTACCATGTGGATGGACGTGCAAATGCAACTCATTTGGTGTTGGATCTCGACCTTTTATAAGGGCCTATACAAAAATTATTCAATTAAGAAGATAGAGAAACAAAAGGGTATAGGTGGTAATTAGGAACTAATGGTAGCAATAATACTCTAGGAACAATTCAGATTCTAGTGAGGGATTACAACTATACGTGGAACTACATAGAGGACATATAACCAATGAAATTATTCCTGATATGCAATTGGCAAAATCTCTAAGGTTGAATCTGTTTATCCCTTTCAATGTAGGATAAACCTCCTATCCACTTAAAAAAAAACTGTAAAATGAAAATGAAAAGGGTTGCGAGTGAAATTTCTTGGTAAGCTCAAAATAGAGTATTACACCATTTGAGCTAACAAGTGAGAGTGCTAGAGCTAATATGGTTTTTCAACTCCACAAATGTCCTCTGCATTATCATAAATACTGTTGACAAAGTAGTCTTTTAGAAGCAAGACAAATAAGCAAATTCATTTTAATGTCATGCTCGGTAACACAAAGGAAAGCATCATAATTAGGTTTGTCTAGCTACTGAACAAAGGGCAAACTACAGCACATGTTCTGGTTTTATCCTAGGAAGTTTGTTAAAATCTATCCTTTGAGTCAAACAGATTAAGTTACGAGGTTTGGAAAATGCATCCTACTTTAAAAATAAAAATAAAAGCAAAATCAGCAAGACTATATTATTTGGTATCTGCAATCCTTTATGGAGCAGTTAGTTTGGTGTAAACAGGATCAAATA
The DNA here is from genome assembly GCA_026770625.1 of Nicotiana glauca. NCBI lineage: Eukaryota > Viridiplantae > Streptophyta > Magnoliopsida > Solanales > Solanaceae > Nicotiana > Nicotiana glauca. The sequence goes on along the minus strand of MU696345.1, from coordinate 26,382 downwards.
AAGATCCAGATGGAGCTGTGCAGGGAAAGGATCAGTAATAATGGTATGTTCCGAGCAGAACAAATGGAGGTACCAGTGTTCTCATGGAACTATGAACAACATGACGCACATCATCAATAATTCTCAAAGATAAATCCCATATGGTTTTAGTAGCACAGTCTATGCGCAGAGAAATCTATGCAACAATATGACAATGAGATGTAGAATTACTTAATTCAACTAGACAATACAAGTGTTTCAGTTACTTGATCCTCCCAAAGATTGTTATATCATGTTTGTCCTATTAGGGAAACTGCAGCAAATTGTGTAGGTGAATTAAGAAACTATATGCCAGAACCACCTCCAATGATATGTAACAACATGAAGTGGTTCCAGTTACTACTGAATTTAAAGCAAGCACAAAACTTGGGAGCCATACACAAAATATGGAGCAATTAATTGATATCTTATAGAAAGAGTGGAAAAGAAAATAAGAGATTAGGCCCATAAAGTAGGGAGAGAAGGATAAGATTCAAATACCCAATATGTGTAGGGACTAGTGACAAAGTTCTAGGTATATTACTGAGTGTAGATCATTGTGGAAACGAAGGTTCAATACAACCACTACACAACATTACACCATTTATACATGCCAAAGAAACATTAAGCCATTTATCATTCAAAGGGCAGGTTGACGTTATATTAACAATTTGCTGACATCCAATCATGCTCTAGATTGTCCATGTTCCTATTTAATATTAAAATAAACGAGACCTTAGAGTTCTTTATTTAATAAGACATCAGAATGATTTCTAAAAAGAATAACAATTTGACATTAGAATAAGATGAGAATACTAATACCACAATCTTGGAATGAAAACAAATCTTGAAATGCTCAGTTCCTTTCTTTTGGATCAAGCACGAAGACTAATAAAAACTGAATCTTTCCGAGAACTTTTACCACATAAATTCTTGTCGACCTGCAAAGATAATTTTCAAACAAGGGAAAATAAATTAGTGTATAGAAAATGCAAAAGTAGGACAAAAATCACATTTAGACACATGAATTAATTAGCCATGCTCCAGGAGGATACTTGCTGATCTTTATTAGACACATTTGGGATAGATTTGAAGATTCTCCATGCTCCAGGAGGAAACTTGCTGATCTTAAATGGGAGGCTCAAATATTATTTGAACTACATTTGTGTGGAGCCAACAATTTGGTCAACAGACAAATTTATTCTCCAAAAATGCTTATGACTGAAGTTGTATTGGTCTGCCTTGACTTTTAAATACAATCAAGATATTGAATACACTTCTGGTCTTTTGAGAATTTTATCCTAAGCACCCATAATAGGCAAGGGTCAACTTCTTCTTCTATAGGGTAGCATAGTATAATACCTTAGGCATGAGACTCTCGTAGATGAAAAAGCAAACTGGAAGTTTATGAGCAAAACACACAAGTGCAGAAGCTAATAGGAAATACTCAAACATATATACAGTGATGAGCAGATAGTCTAATAACCAAGCTAATGGATTTATTACAGATTTTCAAATCACAAGAACATGTGAGTTTTACATGCATAGGGTAGACATGGTTTAGTAGCAGATTAATTAGTCCAAGCAGACAAGTTAAATGTGTATAACATGGGTATCATGATAAAGATCAATTTTAGATATATTAACGAATGATATAACATTGATAACTCAAGAAATAATACAGCAGAGATGTAGCAGAAATGAATCCTTAACACGGCATTGAGGAGAAGCTAAGGACACAGCTTGAGATAGGCTAACAAACATGGTAGTACAGCTGATGAAAACATACACAGAATCATCACAGTCTCTTAGCTAACTGCAAAGGTTCACCAAGACTTAAGTTATCCATTTTTTAGGAAGCATTTATCTGGTAAGTTCATTAAGTTCACAGAGTAATCAGTCAAACATTAGAATAGTTACACATTATCAGGAAAATAATCATGATGAAGCCTGAGAAACCTTCATGAACGCTCTAATTTGATAGAGCAGAAGAGAAAACAGAATACTTGAAGTTTCATCATTGAGTCTAGGGTTTCAGCTTAGTGTTTTTTGAATGTAATCAGTGAAAATGGAAAGAAGCTTACCACCTGAAATTGTTTCTGCTACTAAAGAAGCTTACCACAGAATACTTTTTGTTTATTGTCTTTCATTTGATATTTACAGTTTTTAATTGGAGAGAAAAGAAGTCAAACCAACTAGAAAATGAGCTCTTAGGAAAACATAGAAATGGTGAAACCATGGGAGAAAATACAAGCTAGAAGAAAAAGAAAAAAAATCAGTCTGCATCATTCCTCGGAGTTGAACAAAGTGAAAGGAGACAAGATTTAATTAGGTCAAGATATAAATAGAAAATGCATAATTACACGGACCTTGTCAAAATGATTCTGAACATCTATACTAGTATATTATTTCATGAACTAGTTAAACAATCGCTTGAAATGGGGATGGAAACCTAACCATCACCTAATCTAATCCTTGACATACTGAAGTAATAGTCTAATTTACTTAGTTTGTAGGAAAATGCAAGTACAAAAGAACAAGCAAACCCAAATTCAACTGGATGCGCACTTATTAACATAAAAATTAACAGCAGAGATGTTGGGGACAAACCTTGGTATGATGAAGAACAGCAAGCAAAGGAAAAGCCTAAGAACAATTACCAAAAGAGTCGAATTTCAGAGTTATGCAGCAAAAATCTTGCAATTTCGAAAGTTTTCTTCTAATTTTCATACAATAACCCTAGATTCACGCTCAATTTTTGTATTTGAAGAAAAAAAAATTCATATTGTTGAAGGAGTGAAGGAGTCTGATATGAAGGAGTGAAGGAGTGTGACAGAGGATAGAGAGGAGAGAAAGTGGGTTGTTGCCCTAATTGTTCGGATAGTCTGTATTTTGACCAAGGTTTTTTTATTTTTTAGATGGAAAGTTCGCGACGGAATAGCGATGGATAAAATTCGGTCGCTAATAATAACAAAAGAAAATTTACTTTAAAGGAACTAGAAATTAGCAATGGAAATAGCGACAAACCAAATTTCCATTGCTACTATCATTTAAAGAAGCTTTATTTTAAGGAAACTAGCGACAAAAATTTTTCTCGCAATCAATTTTGGAATGTCTTGATAAATAAAATGAATGTAGCGACGGATTTTTTGACGTTAAATCTGTCGCTAGATTTTAATACTTTTTGTCGCCGCACTTTCGTCGCTAATTTTGTAGGCAAAATAAAGGCGCTAATATTTAGCGCCAATTTTAGCGACGAATATTGGTTTTAGTCGCTATTCCGTCGCTATATTTGATACAATTCTTTTTGTAGCTTATTTCGCGACAAACTACAAAATTCGTTGCTAATCCGTCGTTATATTGCTACGGAATATCACTTGTCGCTAAATTCCGTCGCTAAACGCTATTTTTTTTATAGTGAAAATTTGGCTAAGACCCCGCTAAGACAAGAACCTAAGATTTACTAAGAAGACCGGACCCTTTGTGGGTTGCCTACGTATCCTGTCCCGAAAGACGAGAATTAGGTATGCGTAGTTCGGGCAGATTGGATACGGTGGAGAATTAAAAAAATAACTAATTTAGAGATATGTTTTTTGTCTTTTCCTTGAAAATGATGAAACATGCAAAATCTTTTTGGATTTTCTTTTTCCTTTTTTTTTAATTTTTGATTTTCGAAAAATGATGAAAAAGTGCAAAATCTTTTTGAATTTTTCATGTTTTGTTTGGTCTTTTTCTTAATAAAAATATAACAAAACATAACTAGGCCCTACTTGCTTTATTTTTCACATTTCACCCTCTCTTTTTTATTTTTTTTTCATTTGCCCTCAACTATTGTTTGTCTGCCAAATGACTCTTTTACCCTTGAATAAATGCAATATGTAGCACATAAGATGCATCAGGATGGTGTTAATTGGTTTTGGGTATACCTGTCCTAGACGAACCAAACCCCTTTGTTGAGTCCCCAAAGTCAAATGCACATGATGCAAACAAGCGTTCCTACTTGGAATCCGGCATGAGACTGAGTTATTCTAGGTTCAAAACCTGGGCATTTGTTCTAGACTTATGTACCTGAGCGGACAACTCGAGCCGAGGAGGGGGCTACGTACCGGGAACCAAAAGGCCACCGGCTTAGTAACTTGTCCGAGCCTCTTTCTTATTTCTAGGTATGACACTAACAGAATAGGGAGTCATGGCCAGCGTGCACATCCTCGAAGATGAGAAGAGAAGGGTTTTGCAACAGTCTATATACAGTTTGGATAATATCAAAGCGGTAAAAGAGTAGCATTTAGCATATTAGGCCCAACCATGTAATAAAATCAGATAATAATCGAAGCCAAATATAACAATTCATCTGAGCTAGAATTCTTGAACCCTGAACCAGAAGTTCTATGTTCTTATCCCCAGTAGAGTCGCCAGAGCTGTCACACCTCCTTTTTTCTACACCCCGTAAGGGTATAAGGGAGTTTTTCCTATTAAAGGACAATCGAAACAGGATTTATTTCAATTAAAAATCATAGTCGCCACTTGGGATAATTTATGGTGTCCCAACTCACCGGTTTAAATCCCGAATCGAGAAAAGATTGACTCTGTATTACAGTCCACGAATCAAAAATTCGGGTAAGGAATTCTGTTAACCCCGGAGAAGGTGTTAGGCATTCCTGAGTTCTGTGGTTCTAGCACGGTCGCTCAACTATTATTATTGGCCTATTATCTAATTTTAATTACCTACTTTAACCTATGTGCATTTTTAGCTTTAAACCGCTTTTAATCATTTTTAAAGAAAGATTGCAACATCATTTAAAATATGTCTTGAACCATGTCACATAAATGCACCCGCAGTCCGCGACATATTTTATATAACATATGTTGAGATTTGGATTTGGGTCACATAAATACGCACCCGAGTTTAAGAATGTAAATTATTAAAATAACGCGCCTAAAGCAACTACGCATTTGAAAATTTGCGAGGGCCATGGAAATTCACTAAATGGCATGCCTCGATTTCTAAGAATTGAAATTAATTAAACGAGGGCCATAAAATTGAGATTTTTGTTCGTCACGGCACATCTCGATTTATTCTAACTAAAAAGGTTTTTAAACTAACTCATGAGGGCCATTAATTGCTACCTCAACTAATTTAATTCTAGTGTTTCTAGCCCTTTCTAAGTCTACTGTTCATGATAGCCAAGTAGGAAACTTTGCATACAAAAACACAGGCCCGTTTGATTCTCTTGAAAATGCCATCACAGGCCAGTTCCTAGGCCCAATGTAATGACCTGATCTGTCGTCTCATGAGTTACCTCTTCGTTTCCCCATTTTCAGCTTCTTTATTCTTCATTACCCGTATCGTATTAAATCGAGTTGGTTCGGAGAGGTTTTGGTAGGAAATGAGACACTTAGTCTCTTTAAGGAAGGTTTGGTTTGGAAAAGTCAATCGGATGTTGACTTATAAGTTAGAGGGTTCGGTTGTGATTTCCGATGATTCAGTTAGCTTTAGGGGGATGATTTGTGACTTAGGAGCATGATCGGAAGTGATTTTGGAGGTCCGGTGTAGAATTAGGCTTGAATTGGCGAAGTTAGTATTTTGGTGATTTACGGTTGGTAGGTGAGATTTTGATCCGAGGGTAGGAATGGAATTCCGAGAGTTGTTGTAGCTTTGTTAGGTGATTTGGGATGTATGTGCGAAATTTCAGGTCATTCGGAGGTGTTTTAGTTGGGTTTTTTTATCAAGTGCATGTTTCGGAAGTTTTAGAAGAACTTAGGCTTGAATCCGATGTAATTTGATGGTTTTGGTGTTGTTTGATGTGTTCTGATGATTGGAAAATTTGGGTGATGTTTTAGGATGGGTTGGCAGTTTTGGTTAAGGTCCCAGGGGCCTCGGGGTGATTTCGGATGGTCAAACAGACCAATTCTAGCATTTGGAAGTTGCATATTTTCCAGCTGATGTGTTGCAGAGGTTTTGATCACCGCGATCGCGGGTGGGGTGTCGCGATCAAGTAGAGGAAAATTAGGAGGCTGGAACTTTATTCATCGCATTCGCACTCAGTGGTTCGAGATCGAATAGGTATGAGAGCTAGTGCTTCGCGTTCGCGGGAGGCTGCACGTGTTCGCATAGAAGGATTTGAAGTCCCGTAATTTTGGTTCTTCGCGTTCGCGGCACAAGGCCCGCATTCGCGTAGTTGTATCAGTTAGAGCATTGCGATCGTGGATGAGGCACCACGTTTTCGGAGGGTAAAATGGGTCGGTGGAATTTTTGTGCATCGCGAATGCGAGAAAGCCCTCGCGTTTGCATAGAAGAAATTGTCACCTGGGTAGAATAGTTTTTAAGTCATTTCCTCTGCGAGTCTAGGTTAATTTTCACCATTGTTGAGCATCCTTGAGAGCTTTTGGACGGGAATTAAAGAGGGTTTCGACTGGGATTGATTGGAGATGAGTCCTATGGTCTAAAAACATGATTTAATTGTAGAATCAACCTAGAAATTCATGAAAATTTATCAAAAAGGGGGAAGAACTAGGGCTTGAGTTTTGGTATTTCAAATTGGGTTTTGATGGGTCATTTGAGCTCGGATTTGGGAGTTCTTGGTATGTATGGACTCGTGGAGAGATAAGGATTCCGTGGATGTAAAATTTTCTGAATTTTGAGAAGTGGGCCCAGGGCTCGGGTTTTGCAAATTTCGAGATTTTTGCTATTTTTCGATTCCTTTTGATTGGGTTATGTTCCCTTAGCCTATTGTGATGTATTTGTTGTGGTTTTGATCAGATTCGACGCGCGAGGAGGCCAATTTAAGAGGCACGGGCATAGCGAGCTAGGATTTTGGCCGGTTTGAGGTGAGTAATGATAGTAAATGATGCCCTGAGGGTTTGAAACCCCGAATTTGCACAACGTAGTGCTATATTGAGGTGAAACACGTATTTAATGATGAGCGCAGGGTTTTTTACTACTGGGGATTGTGACTTGGTCCGTCCCGATTGATATTTGTTTTTCACGTATTTGACTGAGATATGTTTGTTATCAACATGATTTGGGCTTATTGCCATATTTTTGGCTTCATGCCGATTACTTGAATCCTTCGTGAACTTTTATCACTGTTTCCTCACTATTTTGATATATTACTTGAACTCAGTCCTATTGATTAATATTGTTTTACCAACTCAACCACTTTTAATTGAATTTTGAGATTTAAATGATATTTCCCATGTTGTTTGGGTTGAGAACTATTGTTTTACTGATGCCCGAGGGGCTTGTGATGATTTCTAGACTGAGTGAGGCCGAGGGCCATATGTGAGGATATACTGAGTGATATGAGATGCTTTATTTGCCACGAGGTGGCTTGAGTGATGGGAGACCGAGTGATGAGAGGCCGAGTGTCGAGTGATGATGTCACGAGGTGGCTTGATATAATGCTTAGGCCGTAAGGGGCCCCTCTAAAGTCTGCACACCCACAGTGAGCGCGGGTACCCATATGATCTGAGAGCGAGCCCGAGGGGCTGATACTATGTCGAGTGACTGATACTGAGCCCGAGGGGATGATACTATGTTGAGTGACTGAGAGTGAGCCCGAGGGGCTGATACTATGCTGAGCGATTGATACTGGGCCCGAGGGGCAGATTACTACTCATTGGGTCAGAGTACTCACATTACTCCCTGCACTATGTGTGCAGATTCAGGAATATTAGAGTCCGCACCTGAGCGCTGATTCCTTCCAGACCAGGCAATGTTTTATAGTTTTGAGGTAGTTGTTGATGTCCGCATCCCATTCTCTCCCCTATCCTCTATCATTTATGTTTTCTTTATACTATTGTATTGGATTTTATACTTTGTAGACTTATAGCAGACTCTGTAGTAGCTCATGACTTATGACACCCCCAGTTTGGGCTGTATCGGGATGGTTTTCCCTTGTTATTATTGATGTTTCCGCAATACTGGCTATCTTAAGCATGTTTTAGTCTTGTTAATGTTAATTGAATGCTTAAAAGAGGTGTTTGCGTTGTTCAGGCTGGCCGTGTCTTCACGAGAGGTGCCATCATGGCCGGGGTCGGGAATTGGGTCATGACAAGTTGGTATCAGAGCCTAGGTTACTAGGTCTCACGAGTCATGAGCTGGTTTAGTAGAGTCTCCTGGATCGGTACAGAGACGTCTGTACTTATCCTCGGGAGGCTGCAGAACCTTTAGGAAAACTTCACATTCTTGAAATTCTTGTCGTGCGAACTAGTTGATCCGAGTATTAAACTTCTCTTTATTCTATTATCTCACAGATGGTGAGGACACGAGCTACCGAACGTGGCGGACGACCACCAGTGCCACCTAGTGAGACCACCAGAGGTCGTGGATGTGATCGTAGCCGTGGCAAAGGCAGAGCAGCAAGGGCAGCACCTGTTGATCCACCAGTTGCCCCAGCTCAAGATCAGGCTCCAGCAGCACCAGTTCAGGCACCAGCTGTGCCCATCGTGATTTCGGGTCTTCAGGAGGCCTTGGCTCAGATTTTGATAGATTGCACCGGCCTGGCTCAGGCAATTTCAGCCACCACAGCAGCAGCTACTTCGCAGGATGGGGGAGGCAATCAGACTCCCGCTGCTCGCTCACCTGAGTAGGTAATGTAGGGATTACAGACCCTAGAGGCACCTCCAGCTCAGCCAATTGCACTAGTGCAGGAGTTCAGGGTTCCAGCTATGCCTGAGGATGAGCAGCGTCGCCTTGAGAGTTTGGTAGGCTCTAGCCTCCGACATTCAGTGGTGCAGAGGGCGAGAATGCCCAGGGCTTTCTTGACAGGTGTCAGCGGATGTGCCATACAACAGGGATTCTTGAGTCTAGTGGTATGGCTTTTACCACCTTTCAGTTTACTGGGGCTTCCTTCACTTGGTGGGAGGCGTACCGTTTGGATGGTTCCGACTGATCGTGAGTGTATCGGGAGATTTGTTGATGGCTTTAACTACCATCTCCGTATTCTTATGACTAGAGATAGAGTATTGGGTGCTACATTCGACGAGGTAGTTGATATAGCTCGAGAGATTGAGGTGGTTCACCGTCAGGATCGAGAGGAGAGGGAGGCCTCAAGGTTCTGGCAGTTACAATGGTGCTCCTTCGAGGGGCCAATTCCAGCATGGTAGGGGTCGTTCTTTTAGACCCGCTCAGTCGGCCCGACCCGAGTATCGTGGGGCATCTTCAGGTCATGGGTATCATGGTTTCCAGTAAGGTCAACCTTCACTCAGCTCTTCCAGCACAGAGTTCATCTCGTGCCCCGTCTGCTCATAGTTCTTCTAGGCCAAGTGCATCAGATAGTCACTTCGGCGTGAGAGGTTCCCTTTAGTCCCATTCTCCAGCACCTGGGAGTTTTTTTGAGTGTGGAGATTTTGGACATATGTGGAGGCAGTGTCCTCGTCGTGCTGCTAGCTCATCTCAGCAGAGGGGTCAACCCTCGTCTTTTGGTCCAATTTCTTCAGCACCCGCCCAGCCAGCTAGGGGTGAGGGTCAGGCAGCTAGGGGTCGCCCCAGAGGTGGAGGTCGATCAGGCGGCGGTCAGGCTTGTTTTTATGCTATCCCAGGCAGGACAGATGTCATTACTTCAGATGCTGTCATTACAGGTATTATTTCAGTCTTCCACAGGGATGCCTCAGTCTTATTTGATCCTGGTTCCACCTATTCTTATGTGTCCTCATATTTTGCTCGTCATTTGGATATGTCCTGAAGGTGTCTTGCTTTACCTGTTCATGTATCAACCCCGATGGGCGATACTATTATTGTAGACCATGTGCACCTGTCATGTTTGGTGACTATTGGGGGTCTAGAGACCCGAGTTGATCTATTATTATTGAGCATGGTGGATTTTGACGTTATTTTGGGCATGAACTGGTTATCTCCGTGTCATGCTATTCTAGACTGTCATGCTAAGACAGTCACTTTGGCTATATCGGGTGTACCGAGGATCGAGTGGCATGGTGTGACTTATTATGTTCCTAGTAGGGTGATTTCATTCTTAAAGGCCCAGCGTATAGTTGGGAAGGGTTGCCTTTCATATTTGGCATTTGTGAGGGATGTTGGAGCCGAGACTCCTAGCATTGATTTTGTTCCAGTTGAGAGGGAGTTTCCCAATTTATTTCCTGCAGACCTATCGGGCATGCCACCGGACAGAGATAATGATTTTGGTATTGACCTGGTGCAGGTCACTCAGCCCATTTCCATTCCTCCATATCGTATGGCACCAGCGAAGTTGAAAGAATTGAAGGATCAGCTTTAGTAACTCCTAGATAAGGGGTTCATTCGGCCTAGTGTGTCACTGTGGGGTGCACCGGTTCTGTTTGTGAAGAAGAAGGATGGCACCATGAGAATGTGCATTGACTACAGGCAATTGAACAAAGTAAAAGTGAAGAACAAGTATCCCTTGCCTCGTATTGATGATTTATTTGACCAGCTTCAGGGAGCGAGGGTGTTATCCAAGATTGATCTCCGTTCGGGCTATAACCAGTTGAAGATCAGGATTCAGATATTATTAAGACTGCTTTCAGGACTAGATATGGGCATTATGAGTTTCTTGTTATATCTTTTGGGCTGACTAATGCCCCAGCAGCGTTGATGCATTTGATGAACAGTGTATTTCGGCCTTATCTGGATTCATTCGTTATTATTTTCATTGATGATATTCTGGTGTACTCGTATAGTCAGGAGGAGCACGTTCAGCATTTGCGAGTTGTATTGCTGAGATTGAGGAGGAGAAGCTTTATGAAAAGTTCTCCAAGTGTGAGTTTTGGCTCAGTTCAGTGGCTTTCTTGGGACACGTGGTGTCCCACGAGGGTATTCAGGTCGACCCGAAAAAGATAGAGGCGGTTCAGAGTTGGCCCAAACCGTTCTCAGCCACAGAGATTCGTAGCTTCCTTGGTTTGGTAGGTTATTATTGCCGGTTTGGTCAGGGATTTTCCTCTATAGCATCGCCCTTGACCAAGTTGATACAGAAGGGTGCTCCATTTGTATGGTCGAACGAGTGTGAGGAGAGCTTTCAGAAGCTCAAGACAGCTTTGACAACAGCTCCAGTATTGGTCTTGCCATTAGCTTCAGGTTCTTATACTGTATATTGTGATGCTTCGAGAGTTGGGATCGGATATGTATTGATGCAGGAGGGTAGAGTTATTGCTTATGCTTCTCGTCAGTTGAACCCCATGAGAAGAACTACCCTGTTCATGATTTGGAGTTGGCTGCTATAGTTCATGCCTTGAAAATTTGGAGGCACTACTTGTATGGCGTATCTTGTGAGGTATTCACCGATCATCGCAGTCTTCATCATTTGTTCAAGCAAAAGGATCTTAATTTGAGGTAGCGGAGGTGGCTAGAGTTACTTAAGGATTATGATATTACCATTCTGTATCACCCAGGGAAGGCCAATGTAGTGGCCGATGCCTTGAGCCGAAAGGCAGTTAGTATGGGGAGTTTCGCGTATATTCCAGTTGGGGAGAGGCCCTTTGCAGTTGATGTTCAGGCCTTGGCCAATCGGTTGGTGAGACTAGATATTTCACAGCCTAGTCGGGTGTTGGCTTGTGTGGTTTCTCGGTCTTCCTTATATGACCGCATCAGAGAGCGCCAATATGATGATACGCATTTGCTTGTCCTTAAGGACAAGGTTCAACATGATGATGCTAGAGACGTGACCATTGGTAAGGATGGTGTGTTGAGGATGTAGGGCCGGATTGGTGTGCCCAATGTGGATGGGCTTCGGGAGTTGATACTGGAGGAGGCCCATAGCTCGCGGTATTCCATTCATCTGGGTTCCGCGAAGATGTATCAGGATTTGAGGCAGCACTATTGGTGGAGGAGAATGAAGAAGGATATTGTAGGGTTTGTGGCTCGGTATCTCAACTGTCAGCAGGTGAAATATGAGCATTAGAGACCGGGTGGCGTATTTCAGCAGATGATTATTCCCGAGTGGAAATGGGAGAGAGTCACTATGGATTTTGTGAGTGATCTTCCTCGGACTTTTAAGAAGTTTGATTTGATTTGGGTGATTGTGGATTGGCTGACCAAGTCCATGCACTTCATTCCAGTATGTACTACCTATTCTTTGGAGTGGCTGGCAGGGATCTTTATCCGGGAGATTGTCCGATTGCATGGTGTTCCAGTGTCTATCATCTCAGATAGGGGTACTCAGTTTACTTCTCAGTTCTGGAGGACTTTTCAGTGAGAGTTGGGTACATAGGTGGAGTTGAGCATAACATTTCATCCTCAGACAGATGGGCAGTCTGAGCGTACTATTCAGATATTGGAGAACATGTTGCGTGCCTGTGTTATTAATTTTGGAGGTTCTTGGGATGAGTTTTTGCCGCTTGCAGAGTTTGCCTACAACAACATATATCAGTCGAGCATTTAGATGGATCCGTACGAGGCATTGTATGAGAGGTGGTGTAGATCCCCAATTGTTTGGTTCGAGCCCGGCCTGGCTAGGCCATTGGGGACAGAGTTGGTTCAGGATGGCTTAGAGAAGGTGAAGCTGATTCAAGAGAGGTTTCGTACAGCAGAGTCGCGTCAGAAGAGTTATGCGGATCGGAAGGTTTGAGATGTGCCTTATATGGTTGGTGAGAAGGTCTTGCTTAAGGTTTCGCCCATGAAGGGTGTTATGAGGTTTGGAAAGAAAGCGAAGTTGAGTCCGCAGTTTATTGGACCTTTGGAGGTACTTAGGAGTCTTTGAGAAGTGGCTTATATGCTTGCCTTGCCACCCAGCCTGTCAGGCGTGCATCCGGTATTTCATGTTTCTATGCTCCGGAAGTATGTTGGGGACCCATCCCATGTTGGATGATGATTTGACCTATGATGTGGAGCCAGTGGCTATTTTGGGTCGTCGGGTGCGAAAGTTGAGATCAAAGGATATAGCTTCGGTAAAAGTGCAGTGGAGAGGTTGGCCCATGGAGGAGGCTACTTGGGAGATCGAGCGGGAGATGCGGAGCCAATATCCTCACCTGTTTAAGTCTTCAGGTATGTTTCTTGACCCGCTCGAGGATGAGCGTTTATTTTAGTTAGGGAGGATGTGACGACCTGACCCGTTATCTCATGAGTTACCGCTTCGTTTCTCTATTTTTAGCTTCTTTATGATTCATTACCCGTATCCTATGTGATCGAGTTGGTTCGGAGAGGTTTTGGTAGGAAATGAGACACTTAGTCTCTTTAAGGAATGTTTGGTTTAGAAAAGTCAACCGGATGTTGACTTATGGTTAGAGGGTTTGGATGTGATTTCTGGTGATTCGGTTAGCTTCGGGGGATGATTTAAGACTTAAGAGCGTGATCGGAAGTGATTTTGGAGGTCTGGTGTAGAATTAGGCTTGAATTGGCGAAGTTAGTATTTTGGCGATTTCCAGTTGGTAGGTGAGATTTTGATCCGAGGGTCAAAATAGATTTTCGAGAGTTGATGTAGCTTTGTTAGGTGATTTGGGATGTGTGTGCAAAATTTCAGGTCACTCGGAGGTGTTTTGCTTGGGTTTTTGATCAAGTGCGTGTTTCGGAAGTTTTAGAAGAACTTAGGCTTGAACCCGATGTAATTTGATAGTTTTGGTGTTGTTTGATGTGTTCTGATGATTGGAACGAATTTGGGTGATGTTTTAGGATGGGTTGGCACTTTTGGTTGAGGTCCCGGGGGCCTCAGGGAGATTTCGGATGGTCAAACAGACCAATTCTAGCATTTGGAAGTTGCAGATTTTCCAGTTGAAGTGTTGCAGATGTTTTGTTCATCGCGATTGCGGGTGGGTGTTGCGATCATGTAGAGGAAAATTGGGAGGCTGGAACCTTGTTCATCGCATTCTCACTCAGTGGTTCGCGATCACATAGGTCTGAGAGCTAGTGCTTCACGTTCGCGGGAGGCTGCACGCGTTCGCATAGAAGGATTTGATGTCCCATAATTTTTGTTCTTCGCGTTCGCGGCACAAGGCCCGCGTTCGCGTAGTTGTATCAGTTAGAGCATTGCGATCGCGGATGAGGCACCGCGTTTGCGGCACAAGGCTCAGGTTTTGCAAGTTTCGAGATTTTTGCTATTTTTCGATTCTTTTCGATTGGGTTATGTTACTAGCCTATTGTGATGTATTCGTTGTGGTTTTGATCAGATTCGATGCGCGAGGAGGCCGATTTGAGAGGCAAGTGCATAGCAAGCTAGGATTTGGCCGGCTTAAGGTGAGTAATGATAGTAAATGATACCCTGAGGGTTTGAAACCACGGATTTGCACAACGTAGTGCTATATTGAGGTGAAACACGTATTTAATGATGAGCGCGTGGTTGTTTACTACTGGGGATTGTGACTTGGTCTGTCCCGATTGATATTTTGTTTTTGCGTATTTTACTGAGATGTGTTTGTTATTAACATGATTTGGGTTTATTGCCATATTTTGGGCTTCATGCCGATTACTTGAATCCTTCGTGGACTTTTATCACTGTTTCCTCACTATTTTGATATATTACTTGAACTCAGTCCTATTGATTAATACTATTTTACAAACTCAACCACTTTTAATTGAATTTTCATATTTAAATGATATTTCCCATGTTGTTTAGGTTGAGGACTACTATTTTACTTATGCCCGAGGGGCTTGTGATGATTTATGGACTGAGTGAGGCTGAGGGCCATATGTGAGGATATGCTGAGTGATATGAGATGCTTTATTTGCCACGAGGTGGCTTGAATGATGGGAGACCAAGTGATGTGAGGCCGAGTGATGATGCCACGAGGTGGCTTCATATAGCGCTTGGGCCGTAAGGGGCCCCTCCGAAGTCTGCACTCCTACAGTGAGCGCGGGTACCCATATGATCTGAGAGTGAGCCCGAGGGGCTGATACTATGTTGAGTGACTGATACTAAGCCCGAGGGGCTGAAACTATGCTGAGTGACTGAGAGTGAGCCCAAGGAGCTGATACTATGCTGAGCGATTGATACTGGGCCCGAGGCGCAGATTACTACTCACTGGGTCGGAGTACTCACATTACTCCCTGCACTATGTGTGTAGATTCAGGCATAGCAGAGTCCGCACCTGAGCGTTGATTCCTTCCAGACCAGGCAGTGATTTGGAGTTTCAAGGTAGTTGTTGACGTCCGCATCCCATTGTCTCCCCTATCCTCTATCATTTATGTTTTCTTCAGACTATTGTATCGGATTTTATACTTTGTAGACTTATAGCAGACTCTGTAGTAGCTCATGACTTGTGACACCCCCGATTTGGACTGTGTGGGGATGGTTTTCCCTTGTTATTATCGTTGTTTCCGCAATATTGGCTATCTTAAGCATGTTTTAGTCTTGTTAATGTTAATTGATTGCTTAAAAGAGGCATTTTCATTGTTCTAGCTAGACTTATCTTCACGAGAGGTGCCATCACGGCAGGGGTCGGGAATTGGGTCGTGACACCCAATTATTAGAACCCAACTTGTGCATAAACAATTAAAAAAATCAAATAATTAAAGCTATCTAGGCATAAGAAATCAAACTAATCAAATTAACTCTGAACTTAGTTAATTAAACATGAATCAACCAGTTAGGCCTTTAATATTAATACTTGAGCATCTTCAGGCCAGGCCTATTGCGAAAGAGTAAACAACAGACACCCAATATTTGGGCTTAAGAAACAAGGGACGGTCAAACCGTTTTCTTTGCAAGTGACCTTAAGGTCTCAAGCTCACAGGACTCCGCCGTTGCCAAAGTCAGATCAAAAGGATAGGATTCCATTTCAAATCCCTACCAATACAAAGCCTTAATGGCTGTTGGGCTCAACACTACACCAACCATAGCCTTCTTCTTAAATGTACTAATAACAAACCAACAAGTGTAATTTCAGATTTTAAAATCTCAAATCCTAAACTCATGAATTCATTTTTGACAAATTAGTAAAAAGGAAGTCCTAAAGTAGCATATGCCATTTGGAATTTACCCGCAGAAAACTTCTTAAAGAAAATAGAATCTCACTTCACAATTTGGCACAAACTTAATTGTTTCGACATGAAGCTTATTACATATTTCTCATTACTCAATAAAGTCCAGCAGGTCTCCAGTCACTTACACTCCAACCAAAACCAATTAAAACCAATAATAAATACATAAAGCATTTGATGGCCTATTTGAATACACATGAGAAAACTCAACTAATAAAAATATGAGATAACAGATTCAAGACCAAAGGAATGGAGCTATGCTATGAACACATGACTGGTATCAAACTTCAAACTTTCATTTTCATTTCACTTTCAACTTGAACATCACATTATGCAGGTTTCAGAACATGTACCTGAAAATGGAAAAGGGGAGAAAGAAGTGAGGCAACAATAAGCAGCAGCAAACCAACAGTCAGCACCCAGGAATTAGGAAACCAAACAAAACCAACTAGACTTAGCCAATGAAATAGTAACCTCTATGAAACCAAAACTTCAAAAACGAACTCTTCAAGACCCAAAATCAAACCATCTGGACCAAAGATTGCAGGATGTGAAACTTTCAAGGATCTAACAAAGAAAAGAATATCAGAAACCTCCAGCTAATACATAATTTAATAAGTTTTATCAAAGAAAAAGGGCTGGAAATCATTGTAATTTTCAAAACTATTCAGCCGTCTGAATTTCGGTGATTTTTTATCTCCCCCCCCCCCTCCCTCTGCCTTAAATGCCAAGTTTAGGTGCCTTTATAGACAAGGCATTAGGGCAGCTCTACAAGAATCAGATTTGCCTTTTTACCCCTCTCATACTTTTATTTTTGCTTAGCCAACCTTAGCTTAATATTCAGAAGTTCACATTAACTCCTCCCCCCAGCTTCCTAGAAGCTTCCCTAGGCAGTTACCAAATATTCCCTAAGCTATATTTCCCAATTTACCCTTAACAACCTTGTTATTTATCCCCCCCCCCCTCCCCATTGTTAACTTAGGTTAATTTAACCCAAAGTCCAACTACACCAGCCATTTTAACTAGGTCAGTGATAACCATAGTTACTTATGAGGAGCTTGAATATTCAGAAATGACCAAATGAACCAAAGAAAATAACAAGTCCAAATTCAGGGTACATATAACCACTTCTAATTTTAAGCCTGCATCATCTATAATTACTCAACTCGGAATAGAACTCTTTGCTATAAATCAACAATCAAACAAAGAAAACGAAACAAATGAAATTAAACAAGTAAGAACAGGAAATACTACAATATAAAGAAAAATCAGTGAGAAGAAGGAGATGGGGAAAATCAGGGATTTAAAACATAAACTTAAGCAACAACAGGCAAACAAAATCAAGGCCCAACTATTAACAATGAAGAAGAACTAAACATGAAGGGGAACCAATACGAACTAACACGGAGAAGAAGAAAATGAAGAAGAACAAGAGGTGAAATAAGAAAAACAATCAGAAAACTCACTGATTAAGGCCTCTAACTTGACTGGATTTTTAGTTTAATCACCAAATAATGTCATCTGCTTATTATTTGCCAAGAACAAGCACATAACGTTATTTCAGGACTAAACATAACTTGAACGTTAAGAGAACCTTGAGGGATGTCTTTGCATGAACGACCTTGGCTATGGCTTCTAGGGCCCGAACCTTAGATTTGATATTCGAAGAGTTCTGGCCATGTTCGAGAGAAACGGTGTGGGGATTTGGAATGAAGGAGTGAGGGGGTTATGGGGTGTTTGTTTGGGGACGGTTGGAGGTGGCACCGCCACCGGATGGTGGTGGGATTTTGGGGCGGTTACTAGGGTTTGGGTCTCTGAATTTGAGAAGGAGACGATGAGGGGGGTGGTGAGAAATTCGGACAGTAATATACTTGATCTACCCCAGTTCCCACCCGTTAGATCACACAACCTTGACGGCCCAAATTAATACTAATCTGATTAATACTAACCAGATTAATGCACCTTAAATAGTTAGGTGACGACTCTTCAAAAATGCAAATCCCATTTCCAAAAGGAAAGAGTTGTCCCAACCAAAATGTCATAAACCCGATTTTGCGACAAAAAGGGGGCGCAACAAAAATCAGACCTTTCTGGAAATGATTGGAGTGTAAAAAAATTGGTCTTAAAGTTTACAAATATGGATAAAGGAAATAATCTCAATTGAAATGGTATTTTCGGACTTATGTCGAATGCGGTAATGTGGGATCCACCATGAATATTTGTGTAAAAGAAAAATCATCAATTTGATAACCTGAGAATAATTCTTAGTACGTTCAAGGACAAACGTTTATTTTAGAAGTGGAGAATGTGATAATCTAAAATGTCATATTTAAATTAAATAATCATCTCGGTGTTTTAAGACCTTAAAAAGTGCTACCAATAATTCTTCGACTTGTGTGCACAGTCCGTATAATTTTTCAGAAGGTTTTTATGTGAAAAATGGATTAAATTGTGAATTAGAGCTTTAAAACTCAACTGAGTTGACTTCGGTCAATATTTTGAGCAAACGAACTCGGATACGAGTTTTGACTATTATAGTAGTTCTGTATCATGATTTTGGACTTGGTCATATGCCCGGAATCAAATTCGGAGGTCCCTAGCTCAAATTATCGTCATTTAACGGAATCTAGAAATCTAAGGCTAAAGATTTCTTAAGTTTGACGGGAGATTTGACTTTTGAGCAAATGACCCCGGAATGGATTTTTGATAATTCCAATAGCTCTGTATGGTGATTTTGGACTTAGGAGTGTGTCAGTATATTTATTTCGAGGTCCGTAGCTAAATTAGGCTTGAAATGGCGAAAATAAGAAATTTGAGTTTGGAAGTTTGACCGGGGGGTTGACTTTTAGATATCGGGTCAGAATCTAGTTCTGAAAATTTCCATAGCTTTGTTATGTCATTTATGACTTGCGTGCAAAATTTCAGGTCAATCGAACTTGATTTGATAGATTTTTGCATCGAATATAGAAGTTGGACGTTCCTAGTTTCATTAGGCTTGAATTAGGGTGTGATTCATGGTTTTAGCATTATTTGATGTGATTTGAGGTTTTGACTAAATTCGTATGACGTTTTAGGACTAGTTGATGTATTTTGCTAAGGTCCCGAGGGCCTCCAATGGATTTCGGAAGGTTAATGGATCGATTTAGGCTTGAAAAAAAGTTGTTGCATTTTTTTCACAACAGCATGAACATGAGTCATGAACAGTACTCCGAAAAAATCTGGACAGTGTATAACGAGCAGTCCGAGTTTTCTTCCAATTTTTGGACATCCAAGATCGGTTTGGGTGGTTTTCATAGGCAAGGTAAACCACAAATCTTGGGGTAAGTGTTCTTGACTCCCTTATGATTATATTCCATGAATAAATCTTTATTTTTTGGCGTTAAATTATTGAAATTTCAAAAGAAATGGAGGAATTTTCTAAAATTCCATAAAAATGAATTTTCAAGATTTGAGCATCGATCCGGAGTCGGATTTGAGTAGAATTAGTATGGTTGGACTCGTAATTGAATGGGTTGTCGTATTTTGTAAGTTTTGTTATATTCCAAGACGTGGGCTCCACAGGAAATTTTTGGGTTAATTTTGGATTTTGTTGGAATTAATTGATACAATCGAGTTAATTGTGACTAGATTCAGGATGTTTAGAGGCCGATTTGAGCGGAAAAGGCATTGCGGAGTAGGATTTTTCTCAGATTGAGGTAAGTAATGATTGAAAATCTAGTCGTGAGGGTATGAAAATCCGGATTTCACATTATTGTGCTACTTTGAGGTGACCCATACGCTAGATGACCAATGTGGGGTCGTGCACCGTTGGGGATTGTGACTTGGTCTGTCCCGCACGACTATTAAATCATGTATTTGATTGAAAACTATTTAATGCTATTGTGTTTTGGAAAGTATTACTATTTTTTAGGGTTGAATGTCATATTTGGGCCTTGTGCCAGAGCTGTTTGGACACTTAGGGGCCTTTTTCTTATTATCCCCTCAATGTTTTGATTGAAAATCTATACCCAGTCATGGTATACTTACTGATTTCATAATTCAATCTTTATTACTCTATTTTCAAAACATATGAAATGTTGTTTTGGGCTGAGCATCCTGTTTTACTGATAGCCCGAGTGGCTTGAGAGGATTATGACTGAGTAAGGCCGAGGGCCTGATCTGTGAGGATATTTATGGGATCGGGATGCACACCGCAACATGTTATTACTGATTTATGATTGAGTGAGGCCGAGGGCCTGATTGATTCATGCCACGAGGTGGCTTGTTATAGCGCTTGGGCTGAAGGAGCCATCCAAGTCTGTACACATCCCCGGTGAGTGCATGTACCTACTGAGTGTGAGTGCTGAGTGCGAGTGCTGAGTACGAGTGTCGAGTGCTGAGCAACTGGGAGGAATGAGTGATCGTGAGGTTGGAGTGAATGGGAGGACAAAGTGACTATTATTCCGAGAGAATGTATTGTCTTCATTATTGTTGCATCTCAGCCATCATATATCATTGTTTTGAAAAGTTGTTGAAAGACGGTTTCAAAGGATTTTTACTTAAATTTGATTTTAATAAGATGACTTGATTTATATACTATTTTGGAAAACATCTTGTACTTACTGTGGTGTTATTACGTGGTTTATATATTTTCTCACTGCTTAGCTGCTTTTACTTTTATTACTTACTAAGTTGGCATACTCACATTACTCCCTGCATCTTGTGTGCAGATTCAGGTGTTTCTGAACCCGGTAGCGGGTGTTGATTATTCAGTGAAAGGTTCATCGGAATTAGCAAGGTAGTTGTATGGCGATCGCAACCCTGCTTTCCTCCTTCTACATTCTTCCTTAGTTGTATTCATTGATTTTCCCAGCCATGGTGGTTTTATGTTGTCAGACAGTGGTAGTAGATGCTCATGCTAGTGACACCCCGATGTCACGCTTGTGTTATATTTTTCGCACTGATTATTTAGACTTATATTATGAGGTTCCTTGTTAAAAAAGATGACTTTTATAGAAAATAGGTTTGACTTGGAAATTGTATCGGCTGGCCTAGTTTCACAATATGCGTCATCACGACCGGGTCGATTTTAGGCTCGTGATAGTGCACCGTTATCCATAATATGTTTGTCCAAACTCCCCCCCGACCAACCCGTCCTAGCCTGCACATTAAGCAATAGTAACCTGATCCAAGTTGAAGTGGGTTCAAAGCGGGTCAGTCTGGCCCGATTAACACCTATAGAGAAAAGGTAACAGATGGACATTTTAAAAGAAATGCATACACAATTACATGAGTCTTAAAAATATATAGTGCCAATTTATAGCATAAAAGAATTACAAGTTCTGAACCATAGATTCAATCAATCTAATTACAATTTCTAAATGATTACATGGATCCTAAAAGTAGAATAACAATGAAAATTGGATTAGATAAGAACTTTTGGCATGAGATCAACACTCAGCTGTAGTGGAGTACATACACATTTCTGGTATTTCCTTCTTTGCTTCAATATCTATTGGTTTAGCCAAATTACTTAGCAACTAAAATCTGAATTAGAGCTAAGCGTGTAGTAACCACTGAGGCTTTTCAGCTATCATGCAACACTAATAGTCACTACTGATTAAATTTACAACTTAAACAAATACCTTATCAAGTGTAAGTTATCATAACCTTTAATTCGAACTGGTAACAAACTAGAAACTCCATGGCTAAAGAGTAATTCCATACAGATCTGAAAATAACTTCAAAAGGATCCTAGTCATTGTTTAACATGATACATTGCAAAGATTCATCTCGTAGCTCATAGCCACATTCTAACAATAATTAAACAACACACAGTTTGATAAACACCAAACAATAATCACAACGCTGAAACTTTACAGGCCAAACAAACACCTTCACAATTCAAGCAAAATTAAAATTTACATTATTTGATCAAAGATAATACCTCAGTAGCAGCAAGAAGCAAAAGAAACAGAGAATAAGTCTCTGAACTTGAGAAGAAGTAACAGCAAGAAAAAAAGCAGCAGTAGAAAACCAGCAAAAATAAAGAACCAACGGCAGATGAAGCTAAAGAAACCCAACTTCAGAACCTAGAAAAGATGGAGAGGAACATTTTTTGTGTTTTTCTCTAAAATTCTAAAGCTGGAATCCCAGAAAGTTTTTCTACTGAAAAATGAAGATGAGTGGAATGGAATTTCTAAAAATATAGTCAACTAGTGTGGGGGGGGGGGGTGAAGGAATGTTAGAACTTATATAGATAAAAGGTGGGGGAATAATTCTGATGGATGCAGTCCCTGAAAATAAGGAGAAAATATATCTTGTAAAACTGAATTGGACAACTGTCCATTCAGATATTCATTTTTCAGCCCTTTTACTTCTAATTTTAACTCTTTCCCACCCCCAACCCCACCCCCAATTTTTATATAATTTCCTTAGCTTATTGCTTTTAACCCCTTCTAATATGTTCTATAATCTTCTTAAAAGCTAAAGAGAAGAAATTCTTTGATTTTCTTATTTCCCCCGACCCCTTTAACTTTTGTTAATTACTGTGAGCACGTGATGTTTGCCTTATATTGAGAATTATTCCTAAAAAATTCAAAAAAATAAAATAGTTTTGTTTTGTGTGTGATTTTTGTGGATTTTTTGTTATTTTTCTCTTATTGTTTGCATTTGTCTCTGCGTGTTTATTTGTTAAATTAATAAAAAATACAAAAAATATATATATGTTGAATTTGTATTTAGAATTTATTAGGAGTAGTTAAGTTTGCTTTACAAAAATGAGAAAAATCACAAAAAAATATATAATGTACTTTGCATTTTTAACATTTAAGGTCTAGTTGTGTGATTTTATTTTAAATTGGTATTTAATTGTGTGTAATAATTGTTATTAGGAATTAATTGGTATTTTTATGTGGTTTGTAATTTAATTTAGACTTTAGCTTTATTAATTGATAAAATAAAAGAAAAGAAATGGAAATAGAGAGCAAAACTCGGACTGGGCCACTTTTGAATTAAAAGACCAAGCCCAAAGCACGCCCATATCCGGCCCAAGTGATCAGATCTCTCAATACGCCCAAACGACGTTGCTTTAAGTCACGTGCAATCCCAGTCGTCTATCTGATAATGATCTACGGCCAAGATCAATCTCATCTCATAACCCAACCCAGCCAACCCGGTCCGCCCCGCCATTGCCCTGAACGACCCCGTTTGGTTGTAAGTGATTTAATCGGGACCGTTGGAATCCCATCATCCAACGGCCCTGATTAATCAAAGCATTTTAATATACCAACTCCAATACCCTACCACCTCCCCCAAACCGAACCAGACCACCCCTCTCACTCGTCTCTCTAACCTCAGAGACCCCCCCTGTAACGCCGCCTACTACCACCGTGCTTCGCCCACCAGAAATCGCCTCACGGCGGTTCCGGTGGGAGAAATGCCCCCATTTTTACACAAAAGATCCCTATTCACCTACCCATTCCAAATCCCTAAACCTTAGCCCTCAAATCCTAGCCGGTGTCTTCGAATCTTCGATCGAAGCATCGGTCAAAACCCTAGTTTATCTAATTTCCCTCGAATTAACACCAAATGGCCCCCAACACCTCCTTATCTCAAATCCAAACCCCCCTTCCCTCGAATCAACCCAGGAATCGTCTAATGTTGACTTTGATCCAAGAACGCTAGTGCCGCCACAAGATCCCCTGGTGGCGGCGTTAACATAAGCCGTCCCAAATTCACACCACATCACCACTAGACCTCCCTCGACTCTAATCTATCACCATTTCCCTTCAAATCAGGCGGGTTTCCTTCGAAATTAAAATCGACTGAACGAACCCTAAAATCCAAAATATAGGCAACTGGAAGTATTGTCAGTGAATTGGGTCTATTTAGACTTTATTCGTGTGTTTTTGCTAATAACACACGAATAATGTCTAAGTGGACCAAAATGGGAGGAATTCGGAAAATCCGGGCCGTGTTTTCTACTGAATTGATTTCAGGTACTATTGTTTTCATTTTTATTTGTTTTCAGTTGTTTTACTTCATTTTTGTTCTTCCCCTACCCCTTTCACCGATTCTCTTTGATTACTTCATAGATTTGCCAATTCAGCTTGTATAGTCAGGTCATTTTCTTGTTTGATCATATATGGTTATTGATTGTGAATCATTCACATGCTAGTTAATCAGTTGTAGATTGGATTCTACTCAAAACGAATGTGCATATTTCTTAAGTGAGGGTGTAAACCCTTGCTGATTCTAATTTTAGGTTGTGTTTGGATTTTGTTTACACTCTTTGTTCTTTTGATTAAGAATGTGATTTGTTTCTCTGATGTTTGATTCATTAATTAACCAACTGTGAATGACAATTAGTCATAGGTTTGATTTTTGATGGTTTCTAGTTAGAATTGATTCTGATAATTTATAGAGTCGATTATAAAGATTTTGTTGATAACATGTGTTTAAGGGATAATTTAATAACAAGGGGGCAAGGTTAATCTTGAAGTTTAAGTTTAAACAATTGAAGTGGAAGGACACTTTAGGAAGGGGAATGGGCAGTACATATAATTAAAGGGTTGGAGTCATGCAGTAAGGTTTTAATGGAGATCTGAAAAGGTTTACTAGTGGTCTTGACACCTTGTTTATGCACTCTTAGTGCTGGAAATCAGAAGCATGATGGGATTAATGATAAAAGTTTGTGAATGCACATAGGAATGGGTAGTGGAACCTGCTGTATAGTAGGATATGCACTATATTTTTTTTTTGAACTTCAGAAGATTAAAAAATAAGAAGTTCCATGCCTAGACAATCTCAAGTGGAAATGGCAGATGAGGATTATTTTTTTTTAGTCAGGTATCCTATCTTTGGACAGGAGGGTTCCTCTTTTCTAATAAGCCTATAAAATCAAACTAGGGGAGACCCCCTGAGGGGAGAGAACTGGAGCCATAGAAATTCCAACTGAAAAGCCCTCTCCATCTTTCTAATTTTGAAACCTGCATTTGAATTCAAATATACAAAAATACCAAAAACATCAAAAATAGAAAAAACCAAAATATTTTCACAGTTTCATTGCCCATTTCAGTCAATTTTCAGATTCTGCTTTTGTGTTCTCCATTTTCTGTTCTGGACTTGCATTCTAAAAGCATTTAGAGTTTTTTAATGACCTATCCGAGTGAATTTGGGTCTGTTCAGTGTGGGTTCAGTTGAGTCTAGGTGCTTTTGAAGTTCTAGAGCATGTTAAGTTCAATCTCACGTGAAATTGGGGTGCACTCGAGTAATTTGTGTCTGAAATTTCATCTCATTTGGTTTCAAACTTGCTTATGGGTTGTGACTTGACTCTCTGGGCTGCGTATTGTGCTGTTTGGCTTACATGTTGGTTTACTTTTGTGTTGCTGCTGCTGATTTTCTTCTTCTTACATTTCACATCTAGGTACATGTCTCAAATTCCTCTTGATGTAGCTTATGGAATGGAAATGGAATAAAATGAAGCTTTGCCTCCTGATACATTGTTCATTTGATTGTTGATTGTCTGTAGTCAAAAAGAGCTAGTGATATATGTTTCGTCTAGTGTAGGTTAGGCTTGTTTAGTACTTACATTCATACGAACACTGCAGTGTATTAATCAGGACTGTTTGGGAGATATTCTGTAATCAAATTGGACAGACTAGGTGAATAGATTGTTAGACTGATTGAACTTATAGTCTGTTATTAGCCTTGATAATTCCATGTATAGTTAATCTTTAGGCATTCGAACTATACTTGATAATTCCACGTGTAATCTGAGGTTGATTGATAATTCCAGGGTAATTAGATTGTAGATTTTATGCTGATTTATTTTTTAGCATTTATATCATAGTTTTATGGCAATTGAAGTCCAGGAGATATATATAATAACGTTAACTTTCCATATCTATAAGGATAGACATTAATAGGTGAACTTATCAAGTTATAATCACATTCAAAACTAGCAATTCATTGATATAATTACACATGTCTTAGCAAAATTGGTATTGACTTTGGGGCTCACTATGAGCCTATTCCTGTTATGTTTTCATAATCTGCGGCCAAATTACGGGCCAGCCCTCCAAAGGCCCAACTTGGGCAATTTATGTATTCCAATCTCACAAGCTGAATGTTTACATGTTTGGGACTGAAGTTTCAAGACCCCAATAACTGCTGAAGTCCAAATCCTTTAAATTATACTAGGAATATGGGTATTACTTCGCAAATTTATAACTATAAATTAATTAAGTCTTATTAGAGATAAATAAATAGAAAAATTATTGTCACGACCCTAGTTCACCAATTATGAACACGTCATGACAGAACCTAGTCTTCAAGACCAGGTAAGCCTAACACGTTGTGGAAGTAACAACATTTGCGAAATTTATATTCAAAAGCTAAATATCATGAGTAATGTATACAGTTGTTGCCTGGCACATACACTTTAATACAAAATACTGAAATAACCTCCAAGACCCGGAAACCCACGGGCAACACAGGCT